>VWYI01025249.1:0-119674 GCA_013399455.1 Anthoscopus minutus
TTGTAGCCATCCAGTGCAGTGCTCCAGCTTTATGATAGCGCAGTGGATATGGTTGGTTTATTTGGGATGAACTAGGAGTATAAATTAGGTTAGCTGAGGTAACATGTTCTATTACTTGAAGCAATAAACAGGAAATTAATGAATTACTGTACCTGCAAGCTCCCCTTCTTCAAGGCTGTAATAAGAGCAGCCAACATCAAAACTAGGTGCAGTTGACTTAGTTATGCCACTTCCTTGGAATACTGAGAGAATCAGAGATACATAATCTATGGAGGAGAGGAAATTTTGTTGAAGGCCAGGAGAGCTTTTAGCCAAATAGAACAGGTAAAGAGTGTAAGAGACAATTTCACTACTGAAAAATTAAAGTGGTTAAGGGAGAAAAGGCCTGAGAGACACTTATAATTTGGCATGAAATATGGATATTCAATAGATCGCAGTCTAACAGATGAAGAAATTTCAGGATCCAGTACAGCTGTTAATTCCAAAGCCTGATGGAAATATTCTCAAATAGTAATGTATTTTTCCCCTGTGCCATCAACAGGCAGGCATAGTGGACATTTCCAGTGTCTTTAAACCAAGCAATACCAAACAGGGCTTCTGAGTAAAGCTCAGGATAAGGGCATTTGGTATTTTCAGTTGTGTAAGTCTCATATAAGGCAGATTTGGCCAGAGACTTGAATCATTGCTTCAGTGAGTAAAAGCCTTTTGTATGTCAATGAGCTATCCAGAAAAAAGCCTAAAGAGTGCTAAGCAGTGAAAACACATCTGGGGAGCAGAAACTGTGTCAGTGCTTACCACTTCAGATAGATGGAGAATGAGAAGGAGAAAGAGAGAAAGAAAAAGACTGAATTAGGCTTACCTAGGGGTTGAAAAGCCATTAAGAGATGCAGACTCCCCTGAACCCTGCACTTGTGTCTGTCCCAGACTGCAGTGCTGGAATCAAGAGCTGCATCTCCAGTGTGAGATTTACATATGTCACCGTGCAAAGCATGTGAGCATCTGGCAGCTGTAACCTGCTCCCTGTTGGTGTAACAGGCATGTTTGTTCTGCTGAGCTTGTGTTTTGAGGGATGTTTCTCTACTCCTCTGAGTACAAAAGGAAAGCAAAATAGGGACATTTGTAGTGATTCTGCCGCTGGGTTTCCTCTCCATTGCCAGTGCAGGAAGATGGGAAGAGGCTCCCTACAAGAAATGGAGTGAGGCAACAGCTGCACACAAAGGTATGAAAAATGTTGTCTCATGAAAACCACCCCTTTCCTACCAGCTGAAGGCATTATAAAAGATTGCTGGTAGCTGAAGGCTTATGCAGGAAGACAGGTTAAATTATCACAGTGTTCTTCATGGCCTCCCAGGCAATGAATCAGTGAAGCAGTGAAGTGGGTTGTTACTTTCACCATGAAGGAATTCATCACGGTAGCCAAATTAATGACTGCTTTTCAGAAGTTTCTCCTGGTATCTGAAGGACTGATTTGCTGTCTGCTGTTTGTTATCTGTGGCAGTTTTAAGTTTCACTGAGGTGAGTATATTGTTTTCTCTGTTTAATGCCTGAATACAGCCTTCCTTACCTTGATGATGGGCTTGATAATGATATCACAGCTATTTACCCAGCTAAGAGCTGGTTCCTCATTTCGCCTTATGGCTACATTAGAGTGATTGCCACTCCCTCTTCAAATAGGTGTGCTTGCAAGTCGACCTTGGGGTAGGAGCAGTAAGGCTGAAGTGCTTCACTGGTATTTTAGGTGCTGTCTGTGTTAGAAGATGTAGCACAGGGCTCTTGGTGGCACTAGGGAAGGAGGATGAAGCAAACAGGCTGGAGGAGTGGATGAGCTTATGAAGCCCTGACTGGAAGGCATAGCACTGACTGGCTGATTTGCTGCACACCCTGAGCAGGGCTTAGATTATGGCTAGCGCTGTCCTGGCCTGAGGCTCTCATTTGCATTTTTTTTTCTCTCTATGCTTCTATCACCTGCCACAAGCTGAGAGCTGTGGAGCTACAGTAGGAAGGCTGCCAGGACAGGCAGCTCCCTGGACAGTCCCCAGGACAGAGGCTGCCTGCAAAATGCAGTGGGTCAAATTAATCCTTCAGAAAACCTTACTGAGAAGAAGGATGTTGGTTGTGTTCCCTGGCACAGCTGAAAAATATATTAGTAGAATAAATACAGTGGCATGGCTGACAAAGTATATTCAGTGGTTTTCACTGTGACACTATCTTTTACCCAAATATCAAGCTTCCTAACTCATACAAATTAATTTGAGTCTTTCATCAGCTTTATATACAGGTTTTGCGTCTGGTGCATCTGGATACATGGTCTTGTCTCCAAGTCTTCTGTGTCCAGGACAAACCAGAATCCCTAGACTTCAACAAATGAGGTGTCTCCTTCACTCAGGGACCCCCAGCTCTCCATCCTACCTGTATTTGAGAAGAACTACAAAACAAAACCAACCAAACAACCCAACCAAAAATGTGGAAGCTGTAATTTAGGACATATTCAGGGAAATCAAAGCACACAAATAAGTAAACAAACCAGTGTTTTCATCCACGCCTCCCCTGGTTAGACAGCCAGGACAATTGTCTGTGCCAGGCAAGCAGATCCCAAGATGCTGTTCAGCTCAACAGCCTAATTAATGTGTCCAGCCTAATTAGCTGGTCAGAGGTGCAGATGAGCACTTTAATTGTGCCTATGTATCATCACTTTTGACCAATCCCAGTCATGCCTACACAAGGAGAACAGTGCAACTTGTGCAGATTTTTGTGGCAGCTCTACAAGGAAGGTGGATAAATCATGGAGCCCTCATTCTGCCACCCCTGTGCTCATGGAGAGAGAAGCCTTGTCAGGAGAGGGGCTTGAAGTGCCGGGGCTAACAGTGAGTGAAATACTCTCAGCATGTGTAAGCGTTCCTGAACAGCAGAGTAGCACACTGAGCCAAGCCCTTATCTAAAATTAGCGTCTTCCTCTACTTACACCCTGACATTCTTGTCTCCAATTGTGTTTATTTTGTTTGGTTTTCATTTTTTCTCTGTGTATATTGAAATACTGATGACAGACATCTACACAGAGACCAAAGAATGAGTAAGGTCTGAGTAGCACACTAAAATAAAAGCTTGGGTGGAGTTCAGCTGTTAAATCTATATACTTTAACTATAATTGTCTTAGGCTGGGTTTGAAATACTAATGTACCTAGGCAAGAAAACAAATTTACAATGGCTTAGTTAGAAGTTCCTCCTCCAGGAAGAGCTAGAATAAGCAAAACAACCTGAAACAAGGCCAGATTCTCTTGGAAATTATTGAGAGGGATCTTGAAATCAAAAGAGTTGTGTTCTATTAAATTAATGCAGACCCCATTTGGCCACAGGCAGACACCCAGTCCAAAAGCTGCATTGCAGAGGCGCACAGTGAAGCGCTGGCACCCCGGTAGGACCAGATTCACTCATGTGATCACTGCTTTTACAGAGGCAGCAGCTGCTGACATGGCATCTCTATGTTAGTCTCCTGTCACACCATTCAAGGAGGTTTATCTTTCTTCCCAGAACTGGGAAATCCTGTGTCTTCTGGCAGTGTGCCTGGACAAAAGGAGATGGGCTGGAGTATTGAGGTGCTGCAGCTGAAGCAAAGGGAGGGTGCAGACAACTGCTGATGCAGTTGCCCCTATGTCAGGGTCCCTCTTTATCCTCTAGCTCCACAGCAGCTGGATTGGTTTGCAAAGAGTCCAGTAGAAACAAAGTAGGAAATCAGGCAGTAAGTGTTTTCCTGTGGTTGACAATCTGTTGTACTAAAAAAAAATATATATTTTTTTGCCTATGTTAAAAGCCAGTTTTGAGGGGAGTGTTAAGATTTCAGTTTCCTCTGTTAGCCTGTTTGGAGGTGAGGAGGTCACTTTGTTAGTGTGTGTGGGCACCTTAACACTGCAGGGGAGCTAAGAGTAGCTAGCACTGCTTCCCAACCTTGCTGATAAGAATGTGGCATTTTTTGTAGGCATAAAATTGAATGGAGCAGCTCGCTGCTGGCACTGAGCATTCTCTGAGATGCCTGATGACCATGCCCTGCTCATATGCTTCTGGAAATGGTAATCGACAATGCTAAGGGCAGCAAAAATATTTCTCTCTAAGGTTAGATGGGTGTTGGTGTTCTGTCTCTTTATAGGCAGAGGTGTACAGCTTCTGGGGACACCTGCACATGTCTGCCACACAGGATCAGACGCTGGAGAGCTGCCAGGTGAGGAGGATACATACCTCCATCTTGCGTTCCATGAGTGCCCCATACTTTGACTTTTGCAGGAGTGAGGCATACCTGCTGCATCAGGATACTTGGATGAAACAGAATCGTACCAGATGATCTAATGATCCCTCCCACCTTCTCTAATGTTCTATAATGCTGCATCTTTGAGATGTGCAAACCTGAAAGAAAAACCCACCACTACCAACCCTCCATATTGCACCTCCTGAAGACCTTGTAGCAACTATCTTAAAATACCTTTTAAAAAATATTTTCAGATATTGTTTTTAAATGAGGTCTCTGACCTTGATCACTTGAGAATACATGGCTGAATTAAAAATGAACTGCGTAAAACTTGTTTAAAATATTATCCTGCATTTCGGAATATGGCTTGTGTGAAAACTGTATATATATTCAAAATTGAATTGTATATTAATATATAAACATCAAACTTGTATATTAATGTAATTAAAACCACCCTTTCATTGCTTTTGAAATTATTTAACAGTTGACAAGTTCAAAGGAAAAATAAAGTAAAAATTTTAGGCAAACATGGTTTTGCCCTTTACTTAGCAGTGTCCTTCAGTTATTAGTGTTAGTATACTCTTCCTCTTGTATACCTTTATTGTCTTAGTCAAACAGGGAGTATGGTGGAAGTATCATGTCAGAACTGGGTAAATTTGCTAATAACATGTATTCCTTGAAGATTTGTGAAATAATTATAATCCTGCCACAATTAGATATTCTTTCATGCTTATCAAAAATCTGTGTGCAAATTCAAAAATAGTGCAAGCTGAAGTATATTTTATAAATGCCCATGTGTATAAATATACATTTATATATGTGCATGTGCATATATGTGTGTGTTTAATGATACATATATTGAAAAATTTCACATGGCATTGCTTGAGAAGCTTCAGCAGCACAAAATAGCTTTTGTAATGTTATAAAAAACTCATAGGAAAAATCTTGCAAAATTCTTTCATCAAAAATAATGACAGAATCATTATAGATTCACAGAATGGTTTACGTTGGGAGGGACCTTAAAGACGATCTCGTTCCAACCACCTGCTATGGACCAGGACACCCTCCACTGGACCTGGTTGCTCAGAGCCCATAAAAGTTTGAAGATTTTATTCTTCAGTGCATCTCACCTCAACCTGGAGCTTTTCAGTTTTGCAAGAAGATCTCTCTCTGATCTTTTATCCTTTCATGCATGCACACATATGGATGGATATACCTTCTCATAGGAGGTGAATCCAAATTATTAGATAGCTGTACTCCAATGTTAAAAGAGCATCCCCTGGTTCCTTTCATCTTGGAAATAATTTAATGTGAATGTCTTGTGGAAATTGATCTATATAATGCACTGATGTAATATATGGATGTGAAAATCTGGAGAAATGCTTCATAACAAAGCGGGATGAACATTACTGTCAGCCAGATATCACCTGTGAGTACCCCACTCTATTTTCAACCATCTTTTTTTGCTCAGCAGGAAATTATTCAGAGGTATCTCAAAGGCAAAAGTGTGGTGAACCCTGGATTATTAGAGACTCATATGGATCATATGAATCTCTACTGTGAGATTGTATGGCTATGCTTTCTTTTTCCCAATTTTTTTTTAAATTAAAAAATGCATACGTTGGTACTGCAGTCTTAAGACAATTGGTTTTGCTTCTATTCCTTTGACTATATATTTGAGGGAAGCAAGCACAGATAGATACTCCTGATCTCATTATGCATTTAACAGAGTGTCCTGGTTCAGGAGTACAGGATTAGTTTTTGCAGTGGCCAGGAGGGGCTATGGCTGGGACCTGGAGGTTGTTTTGTACCACGTTGGGTCATTTTCCACAGGTGGGGAAAGGCAGTCCCTTCTGGGCTGGTGGAGGGAGAGGCTGGGTATTGCCAGGGGTGAGAACTCATGCTAAACCATTGTTTCTTGCACATATTTGTTATTCATATTATTGCTGTTATTGTTAGTTTTCATATCTCATTGCTGTTTCCAAGAAATTGTTCTTTTCTCAAGAACAATTGAGATGATCTTTACCCTTTGTGGCTCTAATTCTCCTCTCCATCCTGCTGCAGGGAAAGGGGAAGAGGGAGGAGGAGCAAGTGAGTGAAGGGCATGTAATTTGAGAGTTTCTGTGGGAGCATTAAATTGGGGAGTACCATTTCTAAACCATGACACAGAGCAACCAGGGTATCTTCCACTGCCAGTTGAATGCAAGTGAGACTGTTGCATGTTTCTGTTGTTCTGTTGGTTAATGGAACCTTCTTCTTTAGCTACAACACTTGGATTTATTTTCCTCAAGCTTCTCCAAAGTACAGGTGCTACTAGAGCTTTTCACACTTACAATCCATAACTCCTGAAGAACGCTGGAAACACTGCAGAGGAATAATTGCTATGCCAGTTTAGTTGCATTACTTGTAGCTGGGGCCTGAAAATAGGCAAAATGTTCTGTGGGAGACTTTATACTAGGGTCTTAACAGGTAAAAGAAATTAGGCCATACAGTCTGGAGACAGGGAGGTTGCTGGGAAAAAGGCACTACAGCAAATGCATTATGCACACAAATGGTTATGTATGCTTGTGACCTGAACTGATTTGCTGGGATTTCTTACACTGTAGCAAGTTGTGTATCATGTCTTTCTCTATCCTTTCTGTCTTCAATTTTTTTTCCTTCACCTGCAATGTGACAGTCCACTTTTCTGTGCTTATGGTTGCCACCTCATGCAAGAAGAAAATATATTATTTCTAGGATAATCTTGTGTGGAGGACCAGGAATAGGAGGTCCTCCTTTTATATTCAAGCATTCTGACTGCTGTGAGAGGAAGGTTGCTAATGGAAAAGAGGGTCCTGTGGAGATGGGGCAGCACTGTTCTCAGCCATCTTCCTTTTCTGCCTTGAGGTTTGTGCTCATTGTGCCTGCACCGACTCCCCCTCAGCCCGACTCACTTCCTGGAGGGCTCTAAAGGGCTGCCTGTGCCTGCACAAACAATATTATGCAAATGGTGTGAAAAACCTGTTTTACAAAAGAGATACGCATGTGGTAAACTAAAAAAGGAAGTGAATTGCTCCCTTTCCCCCTTTTTCTTTCTTTCTTTCTCTCTGTTGACCCCAGATTTGGACTATCCATGGTGGCAGGACCAATGTGGGATCTAAGGACTGGAGCTTTTTCCTTCTCTTTCTGTCTTTTCCATCTTTATTTCTCTTCTCTCTTGCTTTGTCTTGGCAAAGAGTGGCTATCATATTCTTACTCTGTACTCTGTACCAAAGTTTGCTGTAAGGATTGGAAGTATGTTAAAGGTAGTTGCAAAAGTGGAGAGCTTGTTAGCCAGCACTTCTCTGATTATATAGTGGGCTAGTTTCTGGAATTATAGCAACTATATAATAAAAGATGAGATCCCTGACATGGGGACTGGTGTCTTTGTTCAGCCAGATGAGAATTTATAATGAACAGCGTGTCCCCTCCTGAGTGGGCTGTGACATCCTGCCTGTGCAGTTTTGACTACCATACAGAACAGTCCAGGTCCAGATGGAAACCCACCTGTAAACTAAATCATTGACATCCATCCAGTGACATTTCCCACAACAGTGATTGTCAGTTGGAAATATGCTATGCAACTGTACTTTATCCTTGGAAGGGTTTGGTTGGAGTCCTGAAAGCATCCACAGCTGTGGGGTGGAAGTGAATGAATACTGGGCTTCTCCTAGGCACTGCTGTGGTACAGGGTTTACTTGGCCTGTGTTTCACCCTGTGTGGTCTCATCCTGCCAGCTGGGGCTGCACTGCCTGTTTTAGCCATAGGCACCCAAGCTCTGCTTCTTTCATAGCTTGCACAGAGGAGTCCTTCTTATGGTCCATCCAGAAAGCTCAAGGATCAGATAGCACCTCTCATCTGTAAATTGATCTTTCTTGTAAATTGTCCAGCAGAAATAGTGTTTACCTCTGGGTTAAAGAACTGATCTTAGAATGGTGTCTGCAGATGGCAAAAGTAAGCTGGAAAACAAAGATGCCCCTTTGGCATTTGAAGGCAATAAAGAAGGTGCCACCTAGAAACCATCAGGGATATGTCCCTTTCTCTTCTGTTCTGAAACAAAGGACAGGTATTCTCCTATTGGCTTTTCTGTGAGATGACTTTCTGAGTATTATTGATTTTATGGCCTTTCAAATGCTGTCTCTCAAGTTTTCCGTACTGACAGCATCATGAGGATCAGCTGTATGGCTGAAGCTTGGAAAATGTTTGTATTTTTAGTTCTTTCTGAGTCAGATGGGTTCACAAAATCCTTAGGGCTGAATGATGATATTATTTCTCACCTCTGTACTTCACAGGTCAAATTATTGCAGCTACTCAGAGAATTGGAAGAATTCAGCCCAGAGAATTAGCCTTTAGCATCCATTTCTGCTCTTAGTGAAGTTAAGGGGAAATTTATTCAGGATCAGAGTGGCTAACAGTTTGTGCACATTTGCTCACGTGGTATGCCACCATGTTGAATTCTGCAACTAAACATAGGTATCTTTGTGGAAACAAGGGACTTGCTTTATTCACAATTATTCCTTTATCCCTGACTGATTGTTTCTGTCTGTCAGCAATGACAGAGCCTCATTGTTTTGGTGCTCCAACTGGGATGTGTTAAATGGATCCTGTTTTCAGAAACTGCTGAGACCCCAAGCCATTGAGATATATGCCTGTTAAAGTGTTGGGTAGCCCAAAGTGGTGGCAGTTACACCTTCCCTTCTTAATAATATCTGCTTTTGATGCAGTTTTCTGCAACTTAATGATTTAAAGCCCACCCAGTTTGTGATTGTTGGGGAGAAGAGATATTAGATTGCTCTTCAGATATTCACCTTGGCATTTTGTAGAAAACACTGCTGCTTTTTAGCCAGGTGATCTCTCACTTTTGTTCATTCTCATCCTGCTGACCATTCATTCTCCATTCACCAGGCTCACAAACAACCTCATTTTTCACACCTACTTCTCCATTTGCTGACACTTTGGGCTCCTGCCTATTGCTCTCCCTCAGCAGCAAGCTCATTCACATTCCATATTCAAAACCCACAACATGATTCATTGAACACCAAAGTGCTTTTGCTTTGCACTGTTGTCTGAGACTGACCTGAAGAATGACATTATAAATGAGCTCTTACATCTGAATTGCTTTGTCCTGATTAGCAAAGTCAGTAGAAAATGGCAAGGAGCTTTTGGTCTTGAGTGGGATCAGCTGCTTCTCCAAAGTTTCTCTCTTCATTGATCTTTCATCTTTGCTTTCCTCTGTGGCATGGAGTGTACCAGTTTCAGTTTTTAGGCTCCTGAGAGAGATTTTTGAAAAGGACAGTTTGCTACAGATGACTTTCACAAAAACAAACAAACAAGTAAAACCCCCAAACCAAATCCTGAACCAACAGAATGGCATTCAGTTTCAAAAGAGGAAGGAGCTGGATGTTGGAAATGTTGTAAACCATGAGAATGCTGCTACTTTAATTTTGCTGATCTGAGAGGTTTCAGACTATGCATTTAGAATATCATTAAAATTAACAGGAGTTCACTCCTCAACAGTAGAATTCAACTTAGAAATGTCACAGTATTTTCTAAATTCTTTGTTGATCATTCAGACCAACATTCCAAGTCCAGATATGTGACTAATTTTGACGCATGTTACTAAAAAGGAAGAACCAAAGAGCAGTCTTATTTTGGCATCCACAGATTAATGTGAAAATATTGCCCCAGTGAGCTGTTTTGCCATATTCACTCAGCTTTGTCTTAATTTCAGTTGTATTCTGTATCCATGCCATTGAAATCTGTCATGACCGTTGAGTACATCAGGATTTACAGAGCTGCAAAATACTACTGCGAGGGCTAAGACTTTATTTTGAGACATAATGAGTCTCAGTAGACATCATAATAGAGATTATTAAGTGCTTTATTGCACACAGTAATTATTGTTGTCGTGCAGAACATCTCAGCTTGTGACATAAAAGTGGTACTTTTTCAGACTGATATTAAGGAAAATGAGTTTAAATTTGAGAGAAGAAAATCGTTCTTAAAAATGATCAGAATAGGTTGTGAGCTTTCCTAGCACCTGTTATTTTTCACTGATATGAATTAAACTCTGTAGTAATACAACTGACTGATGAAGAACAGAGTTTTTCCTGTTATAGAAAGAAGTGAAAGATAGAAGTGAAAGCAGAAAACGAATATAAACACCAGTGAAATAAGTGTCAAACTTGTAGTATCTTAACACTGTTGGAAGTTGGGACGCTTTTGGTTTTAGTAAGTTATTGTTAAATGTATAACCAAGCTTTGGTGGAGTGGAGTAATGGTCTCAAGGAACCATGGGAATTCAGAAATTAGAATCTCTCTCAAAGGAGGTAAGGAAGGAGAGAGGATTATACACAGGAAACAGGACTTTGTTGTACTTCAGAAAGGGAGAAATATAGGTGAAACATAGGTAATACTTGTGGGTGATTTACTGATTTAGTTAATAGTTTGTGAACCTATGTGTTAATATTATTAACTCAACTATAAGTAAGCTATTAGTTAATAGTATGTGACCCATGTGTGGCCACAGCGAGATTGTTACAGTCTTCCAGTGCCTGCTGTTTCAGAAGGATTTTTTGAAACATAAATGAAGTGAGAGTGAATGTTTTTGAGGGCTTAGGGATCTGGTGTTGAAACAAGACTTAAGTATCTCAGTTTATTTTATCAGCAATGAGAATCAAGAGGTGACAGGTTTACAGTGGAGAAGTTCTTTCAAGGAGAGAGAGTAATGAGGTCTAGACAAGCGTGTGACATGAACTTGTAGCTGGAAGCTAAAATTACACCAGTGGAGACAGCAAACAAAGCACAGATTTTGAACTAGGAGCTCTGGTAACAACATAACAAAACCCCCACAAATTTCTTTCCCATCCTTCTGATGTTCATATCACATCATTTGAATGTGTACTTCAAGTACAAGATACTGGTTCCAGTATAAGACTGGGTAGATGAGCTTTAGTCACTTTTAAAATACAGAGAGGCATGCTTGGTCAATTAATTACTGCTTTTTGTGGCCTACAGCTCTGTGAATCTATTATGCCCACTCCTTTCAATCACAAAGTATTCAGAGACCAGGATCATTCTGTATTATTTGTTCAGATGTGGTATCTTTCCTCTGTGTCATGGATATAGGATATAAAAGCAATAGATACTCTCCTTGTTCCTTTTGCATTCAGGTCCATCTCCCATCAGCTCAGAGTTTAGGACTGACATTGCAGATGCTGCTTTGTCATGCAGTCTATGGCTTTCATCACCATCTTATCATTTAGATGTAGGATTTCAGCTTCAGATGCGGACGTTATCACAGGATTTGGACATAATGCCCTCATTGTTGCTATGCAGATGTAGGCAGCATGTTAAACACTGCTTAACTGAGTGTGGTCTTTTTCATGGCTCATACAATCGCTGTCACCTGAATTCTAAACTCCCAGACATTGGGTACTAACCTTGAGGCACCATTGTCCTGTGGTTAATGAATATAATGTGATAATTTCTGGAATGAAATGACCAGTCACATTCTGTACAATACAAACTCCTTTCAATATTACAATTTTTCTTCGAGGGGAAAAAAAAACTCTTTTCAGAACAGTATTTCCCCATTTCTATTATTTACTTTTTTATGAGGAATGATACAGTAAAGACTAGGAAATAGCATTTGAAGGTCTAGATATGAGGTGAAAAGATGCAAACAGTGGCAAAAGTGTAAGTGGAACAGAAAGTGGGTACTACACTCAGCTGTACTCTGATTCTGGAATTTAAAATAGAGTTTGTGAAGCTTTCCTCCTATATGATGTGGGACAGATCTGCTCTTTGCCAGGTACACAGGAAGATATTTACAGGGACGAAGCTGTCCTGGTCTTAGGCTTGGCCATTTATCAGGTGTTCTACCCCAAAGTGAAATCCAGTAACTTAGTCCTTGCAGAGGAAGATGTGGAAGAGTTAGTGTACCAGGGTTTTCTCATCAGGATGTTCTAGTAAAATTGTTGGTCAGAGGGATACAGAACCAAGGGGTATTTTGTCAGTGGGAAGAGGATACAAGCAAAAGATGTGAAGAATGAAGTCAGAAGGAAGGATAGCTTATCTGAGGGGGTAGGCCACTCCATATAACTGCTTTTTGATAACTGCTGGGCTGAACCTTGCGCTGGTCATGAACCAAAGTAAAAGAGCTGCCAAATCAGTTCAGGTGGAGCCTGTGTAAAGAAGGCAGGTAGCTCTGGCTGTGCAGTGCTGCTCTTGCAATAATCCTGCACACCAGGAGATGTGGGCAGACATGAGCTGCCTGGGTCAAAGCCTCAAGCTGGGAGGAGTGGGCAGAGACCTCTGAGCTGTGTGAGTGGGTGCAGAGCAGTGAGCTGATGAAGCCCACTGTGAGGATGTGCAAGCACTCCCAGTTCAGTCCTGGGCTATTTTGTCTGCTTGGTTTTACAGCCAGACAGCAGCTCTTTCAAAACAATTTGTATATGTGGGATATATGTGCTTTATCAATTTCTGTGAGCCCTTTTCCCAGAGAGTCAGCATCTGTGGATTTATGGCACTGTACTGCTTGAACTGTGCCACTTCTATCTCCCTCCTTTAAGCTGGGAAAATACAGCAACTGGTGTAATAGGGCTTATGCATTTAACCTGAGAGATTTCTGAGGTATTGGTGAGGAGAGAATCTGTGTATTTGTCTTGATATGGAGCCAATTTAAGCCCCCAAGAAAGATTTCCATTGATTATAACACAGTTTAAATCTGGTCTGTAATACCTACTAAACAGCAAATCATGTTGTGATCCTTTTTAGTCATGACTTTTATATAAAATCAGGAGAATTATTCTTATTTATTATCCCATTCACTTAAACCTTTTGGGGACAGAAATGCGTTCAGTTTCAGTGATAATGAAAATGCTGCAATCAATGGCTTTGGAAAATCACGAAAAAGAAAGGGTTTCTGTATGAGATTGACTCAGTTTTTATCCTGCTAAGTACCTACTGTGGAACAGGAGTGATTTATTGAAAAGTTGTGGAGAAAACAAGAGCACAGTAGTCATCATACTTCATAGCTATGTGATGGAAGAAAAGTTTTAAAAATAATACAATAATGTCAGAAGATTTTCATAGCTTGTAGGTTTTCCCTACTAGAACTTAATTTCAGTCTGAACACAATTATGTGGCGTAGGTCACTCTGGGGAGCAGAGGGGGAAATCCTTTAGCATTTTCAAAATTGGGGATGGAAAGAAAGTAGCTGTATTTTAGCTAGGACTGAAGCTTTTTTTTTCTTCATGCCCAGATTTTGCCTTCTTTGCTAAGACTACGACATACTTGAGGCTGGTGTTCTGTAGTCACATTCCTCATTGTCATCTTAACTGTCTGAAACTGCCTCTAATATTTGGATGAAGAAACACAGGAACAAATCACATAGAGTTTTTCATATTTCTCAATATATTCTGTTTTCAGTATATGCTATTATCTAAAATACCATTAATCATAGGAATGTTTGTTGTGTTACAGTTATTCCTCAGACCAATTACAGAAGTAAACTACCCTCTGTATTTCAGATCATCTTACAATATTAAGGGCTTGGCTGTCCCTCCTCAGCTTTGCAGGACAGTTTGGCAGTAAATGACTGTGCAATTATTTTTCAACCAATGTGGTTTAAAATGCACAAACATCAGAAACACTGATATTACTGCAGATAAGCCCTCTGTATGGGCCTCACGCCGCAATACCTAAGCAAATCATATTTTTTTTCACCCAAGGGATGTGTTTTGTCCTCCAGTCCCAGACTTGGAAGTTCTAGGCTTTTGCTCAGAGTGGCTTGGATACTGCATGGAAGTCAGACCAGAAAGTCCTGGGTAAGCACACTACCTTTCATCTCCCTGTTGGCTTAATGTGGATTTGTATTTTGATTATTTGCTGCTCAGCTTCCTTCAACACAGGGTTTAAATCAATGTTTGGATCCATAACTATCTCTGGGGGCATCAGAAATTTATTTTTCTATGGAATGATCCCTCTCACTGAATTGTTTTCTGAATTGAACATGAAGAAGGTACCTCTCAGTTCAGTAGCAGCCTGCATTGGCTTTGTACCAGCTCAGTCAGATGCAGGCAGTGGAGCAAGAAGCATTTTCTATGATGTGAAACCTCTCTCCGGGGTAAGGAAAGACCTGACATTTTCTAGGAAGCCAGCACTTGTGAGTAATATTTTTTGTAGGTTCCTTAAAGACAGTTTCACAATTATACAAATCCAAACATAGCCTGTAAACTCTTTTTGTGTGAGCTTATATGACTGGAAAGGGGTCAGGTAGATCAGTACCTTTGGTTTGTTCTGAGTGACTGCATCCTAACTTCTTTGTGGACAAAGGCAAAAGTATTTGTGCTCACATGCTCTGTCTAGATTTGGTAGACATGTCCTTTGGCCACCCCATAGTTTTCCATGAGGGCACATCACAGCTGCTTCTGAAGGGATTAAGCTCATGCTGGTTTGGGGTGTTGACAGGTGGCCCTGGTGTGAAAATAATTTCCTCTCAGGCAAATCCATTCTTCTCAGCAGAAACTATTTTATAGTTTTGAGTGATTACATTTCAAGGGTCGATGAAAGCAGCAACCCCATGCTGTTAGTGATGTGTGAACACTCCTTATGAATTACCTTTCAAAACAAAGTTTGAAAGGGGTACTTAGGCAAAGCAGAGTCTTGCAGTTAAAAGGGAGGGTTTTTTTAAAGTTCACTGTGACAGGGAAGACTCCCCTTCTCATAATACTGTCAGTGTGCAGATGTTCTCCAAAATGGCTTCCTTACTCCTTGCTCAGAAATCCTGTCATGTTCATACTTCAGAAGCATACTGGCTCACTGAATACCAGGCTTTTACTGCCCGAGGAGAGGGCAATATTTCTCCCTTACAATACAATCTTGAAGCCTTATGGCAAAGCTTTTCTTTGACATAGGCAAAATATTTTATTTTTCCTGACTAAGGGACCAGGACCTTAATATATGCAATCTTTTAAACTGGCTCAGTTTTTAATACTCGCAGAACTGAAGTGCCTTATGAATTACAGACTGACATCTCCTTAATCAAAAGAAATTACTATGTTGGACTCTTTCACAGAATATTTCCAAGCACAGAACCCACTCTGTTTTCTATTTCTGTTAAGAACTGATCCACAGTATTCTAGTTTATGTTCACTGGTAACCATTTAACTCTTATTATAAAAACTTTTTATGGTGCTATGTGTGGTTGAGTGGAAACAATCTCTCCTGTGCTACAGTGACAGCTTTAAGATAATAACGGTATTTTCAAAATAATTTGAGTTTTGTTTATAGTTTCATCTACCACTTTAGTAGTAATGCATGGTGCTTTAAGACACATGAAATCATCATTACGTTCCTGGAGCAGTGAATTTAGAGTGTACCTTGAAAACTAATTTGACAGATTTACTAGTAGCAAGAAAGCAAAGCATATATAAACTATCGTAAGTAAATCCACCCTTTTATTAAGAAGGCTCATATTTCAAACTCTTCTGAAAAATTACTCTGAATACTGTCAGTCTGAAATTCAGCTGATGTAAATGAACACCCTCCTACTGACGCACAGGATGTGGGATTTTACACCAAGTTTGTTCCCACATATCATCTGCACAGTCTTTCTTCAGAACATGCATATGTGATTCCATTCATTTTTGATAATTAATGTATAGTCCTTGCAGCACCACATTAGAAATCACAATAGTTGAAAGTACTGCTCATCAGAAGCAGGTGGAGTTTAATGTGTTAACCCCATTCTAGTTTAGCTTGGTCACTGAATCCTGAATCTGTTTCCAATGACAAAATAAAGATATGAGCTTGCAACACACCTAAAATTTTGTTCTTAGATGCACACAGTTCTCACCTGACATTGACCTGGCTTGGCACTGGTATGTCCATTCGATTTCACTGCATTTTAATTTCCAGGATTTTATCTTAATGGAGCTAATCTCCACACCAAATTGAAGACTGAATATCTTTGCTTTTTGTGTTTTGGACAGTGATAGAAGATCTTGGCACTGATGGTGAAACTTTGTCATTGTGATTCTTCTTTAAGGCCACTTCCCACAAGTCCTGTGTGGCTCCCCAGCAAAGTCTCCCAAGGTTTCAAACAGTTGATAGTGCAAGAGATTTACTGCACTGGTGCCATCGAGAAGAGCCCATCTCATTTTAAGCTGTGCTCCAGTCTCATCTCATGTATTTTTTCCCAGAGCAGTACTTCAGGTCTAGTATTTTCCACATTTTGGGTTCAGATTAATTACTATTTTGTGAAGAGTCTGGTTTGTTGGAATTCCAGGAACTCCCACCTAAACTAGGAAAATAACTTTACTTCAGTGTCTTTCCATACCTTCACCTCAGATTGTTGTTGTTGTTGCAGACAGAGATATCATTCAAGGTTATGAAAGCAATTTTTTTCTTCATGGTTGAGGTGTTTTATGGCAATAAGAGCCAGAAATAGAATAAACTCATGGGCCCAGCCCAGTCTCCTGCCTTTCCAGAACCTGCAGCCAATAGTTGCAAACAGAAAATCATCAATTTCCACAGTATTCTATTTTGAGGTAGGTTCTGAAGTAAATAGGTTTTGCAGGTAGGCATTGATTATGGAAGATTGTCTTAATCCAGCAGTTCCAGTTCAATTACAATGTGAATTACTGAGATACTTCCATATGGTTATGAAAATCGTCTCAAACAAGAAAATGAAGAATAGGATTATTCACAAATGCCACATGGCTATATTTTGCCTTATGAATGCTGGACAACACTGTAATGAGAAGTATTTTTAAAGCAAATAAGAATGTTGCTTCTGCAAACACAGGTGCTTAAATATGAATCAGAGCTCTGCCCCAATCCTGCTGAAACACTTAATGATTTTCTGGCTGTCACTCACTGTAATTCTGATGGTGGTAATGAAACTCTGGTGTCAGGTCTGCTTCTCAGTGCCCTGTGACACTGCAGCAGGTGTCATTCCTGGGTTAAAAAGTACTAATTTATTCCCATCCGTGCGGTGAGTCCTGTGTAAATACAAGGAGCAAAGTACAAAGAACCAGGATGACCTGTCCTTTTCAGGCAAGGATGTGTGACCCCCTCTCTCCCTCTGCTCAAGGCATCCTCTAGAAATAGTGATGTGTGGACTAAAGCTGCCTTCCAAGCCCACTCCAGCCTGAGAACATTTAATGCCTGCGCTCTGGGATTTTCCCTCTAACGGAAAAGAATGGCTATTGGTATGGGGTCTGGATAGGAAGCATTTATTTTCTGTAATTAGATGACATTTCGATGTAACTACTTCTGCAGCCCATCTAGCCTTCCTGCAAAGTGTGTGAATTTATTTTAGCTCTAAAACTTTATCTAGAGATCACTTTATAGACTTATCAGGGATGAAAAACAAGCATAAAAATGACATTTATCTCTAATTCTATTTCTATTGTTAGAACCTGAGGACAGAGGGAGGAAGTAAGAATGTCATTTAGGTGTACTGCCGTAACCAAAGGAATACATGGGTGTATAAATAATAAAAATTCTTCAAGTGACAAGTCTTTAACCTTTCACAGGGTACTAACTTCAGGTGTTTTTTTTCTTTTCCACACTGAAAAGGTCTTCCTTTTACAATGCCCTACTCCCTTTAATATTTTTATGACATTTGAGATTGTGTTAATAATAAAAAAAAAGTATGTATAATTCAATTTGGTATGGTTTAAAAATTAAATTAAACCCCACATACTAAAGGATAAATGGCTCCTTTTTTTTTTTCTCCTTCCAGATCTTAATCTCCCAGGTAAATTTTTTTGAAAAAAACCACTTCACTTTTTAAATCAAGACTTATAGTATATGAAAGTTCAAATGTATCCCAAGATTTTTCTATATTGCCTGTAGTATTATTTCTGCCTTAGAAGAGCTCAAATACTTGTATGCAATAATATCTGAATGCACCAGTGAGGTTCTGCAGTAGCCTCTCTTTTGAAAGCCTATTCCATTTATTATTATGAACTGGAAGGTATATTTTTAAAGTAATGATGAAATGCTGACTAGAAAATTGAGTGTGCCAGCCATGGGGGCCTGTCCCCTCAGGAGGAGCTGGTTTGTTGGGTGGCTTAAGCATGGATAACGTGAAGCACCTGCATTTGTCAGCTCGTTCAGTGTTGGTGCAGCATCCAGAAGCCATAAGTGAAGTGGGATCAGCAGCCATGATGACGCTAGTCAGTGAATTTTACCTTCCCATCTACAGCCCTGGGCTGGAGTTTGAACAAACACATTGCAATTCCTCTGGCCTTCCTTCTAGGAGAAATGCAGGCACAGGGAAGTTCCTCTGTGCCCAGCTGTCTCTTGGATAGGAAGGCAAAGTGCTGCTGGAGCAAGGTCATGCGTGGCCCAGCTGAGGCATGGCCCTGGTGCAATGCGCAGCGTGGATGCAGCCTGTCGTCTCTGCTACAGACTGCCAAGGGCAGCGTCACAAGGGTGGTTGAGGCTGGAAGGCACCTCTGGAGGTCATCTTGAACAACCTTCTCTGCTCTAGCAGGGCTACCTACAGCCAGTAACTCAGGACCATGTCCAGATGGCTTTTGAGTATCTCCAAGGACTGAGACTCTACAACCTCTCTGGATAACTTGTCTCAGTGCTTGGTCACCCTCAGTGTAAAAACGTGTTTCCTGTCATTCTGAGACAAATTCCTGTATTTCAGTTTGTACCCATAGAGTCTGATCTGCTACAGGTCACCATTGAGAAGAGCCTGGCTCCATCCTCTTTGCACCCCCCCCTCAGGTACATATCATGAGACTCTCCCTAAGCCTGCTCTTCTCCATGCTGAACAGCCCCATTTCTCTGACTTTCCCTGAAGGGGAGGTACTCCAGTCCCTTCAACACCACAGTGGCCTCTCACTGGACTCTTATCTTGGACTGGGAAGCCCCGAACAGGTTACACTCAGTCCTATCTTAATGCTATCACTCTTAGAGAATCTTGGGCCAGAACTCAGAGTGATTCGGAGAACCTCTGGGGCTCCTTAGCCCTGGTTCTGGGGAGTTACCAGAGAAGAGCCCTGGGGACCGAGTCTCTCCTGTAGCTATGGGGAGAGGAGGTTAAGAGAGCATTTTGTGGTGCTCATGCTGATGGCTGTGTGGGGCAGGATGGCCCAGGAGGAATTCTCTCCCTGTCCTATCCAGCTGATGTGAAGGCTGGCTCTTGCACAATCCCTCACTGTCTAGCACTGTCTAGCCCCACGCGGTGCTGGGATCGCTGCTGCCATTCTTTTTGAACAAGGGGACATGCTGTGGTGGTATAATCAGGAAGCAGTTCTAGCTACTCTTTCCTTTTTCCCTCACTCCTTCCAGCTTCCAGCAGTATCAACAGCAGTATGACCTTCCATGCAGCCCCATTTCTCCATTGTTCCTTCTCTTCTGCCCAACCTCCTGAGATGTTTTTGCACCTCCGTTTTCCCAGAAATTGCCACCAACCTCTCCCTGTCTCTCCTTCCCTCTCTCCTGGGCCCTCTAGATTTTTTGTTTTCAGGATGGGTGTTACCCTGAAAATTACAAGCCTTCTGATTTTCTCTGATGTTCTTTGGAGTCCCTGATGTTCTTCAAGTTCTCTCATGTTTTCATATTTGTAGTGCATGTTGCCATGAATTGTAAACTAAACAAAGGTTGTTTTCCACATTACTCTCTGAGGATGCCACTTGATGGACTTTCCCCTTGA
Source organism: Anthoscopus minutus (assembly GCA_013399455.1). NCBI lineage: Eukaryota > Metazoa > Chordata > Aves > Passeriformes > Paridae > Anthoscopus > Anthoscopus minutus. The sequence continues at coordinate 19,938 of VWYI01025249.1, forward strand.
CCAGTGGAACTGGAGAGGAAGTCCTCTCATTCTCCAATCCCTGGTCACTGTTCAGAATATATATATGTAGCGAAGTCAAAATAAAGAGAGTTCTTTTTTGTGTCGTGATGAGAGACTGAGGCTGTGTCTCTTCTGTGCTCTCCAGCGACAGATGGGAAAGATGTTATGTATAATTAAGTTAGCACATGGATTCTACAATTTTACATATTTATGAATAAAATAAAAATGAAATAAGAAATAACATTTGAAACAACAAATAAAATTAATGCATACAAATAAAATTAATTCACTGTGCTGCCAATAAAGCTCAACTGCACACTAAGAGATGTTTACCCATTTTTTTCTCTTTTTTAATATAGCTCTATAAAGATAAAAGAAATACACATTTCTATTCCTTTCAATAACAAACAAATCAGCATATTTTATCTTAATGTACTAACCTAACATTATTATATTGAGGAACAGAAATAACTTTGGATACATGATCAAGTTTAATAATTAACAGCTAGCTTTGAAATTACAATTTGCTGATATTAAAATGTCTTTTACAGAGAAAGTTTACTTCAAAACTTGATTAGATACATATTCCATTAAAAGTGTATATAAAGATATAGAACTTATTAGTTGTAGAAAATATGCCTTCACCAGTCAAAGACAGAGAGAATGTTTCAAATAAAATTTTTCAACTGAAACTCAATATTGATTTATTTTTCAATACTACAGTTTGGAAAACAAAGGACAGTTTTTCTGGTAAACTGATTCCTCTTTTGTCTCCTCAGCCCACTCTTCAGATCTCCTTCAGGTGAGACATGCTGCTGCTGAGGCTTCCTCTATGAGTTGCACCAAGCAGCTGATGCTCATGGTGAGTAAACAAGAGGCAGGGAAGAGAGGTGAAGACCCTTAGGAGATGGGGAGTAAAGCACATCTTGATTTCCTGAAGTTGATTGCTAGGGATCATTATTTCCTTTGAGATGTTGTGAGTATGGATTTCTGTGCGGAAAAAATGGGAGTAACAATGGTGTATTACCTCAATCTGGGAACAGGAAATCCAGAGGCAACGTGTCTTGTTAAACACAACTTTGTGTCTGGTCCTCCTGGCTTCTTATGAATTGTATTATCTGACTTTTTGGAACTGTAGGGGTGTGAAAACTTTCAGCTTTGTCCACTGACCACAGGTGTTCACTGTCCACCATTGTCAGTGCTTCCTCTGACCTCTATGAAAAGTGCAGCCCTGCCTGCCCAGCCTTGAGCTCAGAGAAAGCAGAGAAACCTTCAGGGCTTTCTGACTGAGAGCTACACAGAGGAACAGCTTTGGGATGGCATAAGCAGGCTGTTGAAATGGGGAAAGAGGCTCAAAATCCAGGTTTTCATCCTAAGATATGGAGTCATCCTGGCTTTGCACATCATTGGTAAGAAGAGTAAATAAGGACTGGTGTTGCATACCTTTCTCCAGGCAGAGAGGAATAATGTGGAAAATCCTGGGACATTTTGTAGAACTATAAACTTCTGACAACTTCATGCTGAGGTGGAGCCTGGTCAGAAAACTTCCATTCTGCAGAGCTGATTGTTTCCCTCAGGAGAAACCTGGAGTCACAGATGAGCAAAGAGATGTGAAGAGACAGAAAACCAACCCTGCCAAGACAGATTTTAAGAGAAGTGGCTGTCTGGGATGGGGCAGTTTATACTCTGCCCCATGTGCTGGGTAATGTCTTCTGCAGAGACCCTTGCTTAGTCTAGGGTGTGTGTTAGGGCAGCCATGGGGAGAAGGAATTTGCTTTTCTATGTGAGAATAGGGAGGGGAAGCAATAACAAAAACACTGAGAATTGCAATGAGGGAGGAAGTGGTTTGTGTGCTCTATGTTACCTGTCCTTCCAGGGGCTGCTCTGCTGCCTCTCAGAAGCAAAGCAGAGCTCAGGTTTTTAAACAGGAGTAACACAAAATTGAGGCTGATAGTTTCACTTTTCAGACAGTATCATACCTTTGGATGCTGACAGGTTTAAACATGAGTTATTGCCCTCCAAATTCACTGCTTGGTTGAATTTCTTTGCCTGTCCCAAATGTCCCTCAGATGTACTTGTTCCACAAGGCTTGTCACCTAAGTACCACTGCAATAACAGAAATCTCTTGTCATATCCTCTTTGCTCGTAGTCAAGACTTGGCACTGCTGTTACTCATCAATTTGGTGGCTTCAGAACAGCTGCTAAGTACACTTGAGAAGGACTTTTATCAAGGTGCACCTGAGCCAAGAAATGTAACAATGAGAAAAGTTGATATATCAGTCCCAGTCATTCACCTGTAGTGGGAATGTGGTTGCAATGATTTTGCATTACAGTAGTCAATATTTATCTACAAAAAGTATCAAAACTAAACAGAAGTGTCTCACTTTTTGCCCAATTATATTGTTTTGCCTTTGGCTATTTCTATTTTTGTGTGGATTGTGTGTTATCATACATCTGTTTAGAATTCTGCTAAGACATCTGTGTTATATTTTAAAAATAGTATTCCCTTTTAGTGAGAGCTGCATCCTGTGGTGATGACAGGCCTGCCATTCCAAATCTCAGGTGTCCTCCTTGATGAAAGTAGAAGGCAAATAACACCAGGTCTTCCCAATTCGCTCTTTTCCCCTGGATGAACTACTCTTTTCCAGTTTGTTTAGTATGTAATATTAAAGTGGTATTTAGCCTGTAATCTCCTATTAAATCAAATGCGATAGGTCTGCTGATTTTGTTTAAGTCTGGTGGTGAGAGCTGTTTGCATGAAGATATTTCTTTGCAAAAGAGACCTGACTGAATAATTAATTAAACAATGATTAATTTTTTTTCAGGCAGCAAGAGAAAGAGCTCAATAGGACAAACACCCAGGGTATTTCTCATTAATTTAGAAGTCACTTTCATGAGAACAATAAAGAAATCACTTGTGGGAAGATAATCCGAAGTTAGCTAAGCCTTGATTCTGTGGTGATGGATTTGCTGTCTCCAGAGGTTCATATTATGCCTTTAGGTCAGCAGCATTGTTCTTTAAAGTTTGGGCTTGGATTCTGGTTGCATAAGATTTTAATTTTCATTTAAAAATAAAAAGAAGGAGCTTTCTGCAGTCTAGAAAAGGAATTTAAAATGCCACCAGAGCCAGCTACGATTAGGGTGAATTTACTGTGTGTGAAGGGGGGTGAAGGGAACTCAGCAGTATTTATGATATGGATAAGCCATTGGCCACTGCTGTGGGGATCCACATAGGTGCACAGATGTGCATCAGAACTGGCAGCAGAGCATGTGCTGCTTGTGCCCAAAAGCACAATATTAAATCATGAGTGGGCTTGTGTGTGGGCATGGTCATACCATATTAAATTAGACTTTTATTTAACCTGGTGACATTATGACATTTGTTCAGTGTGACTGACTACAAATTATTGCTTCTGCTCTGTTACTCTGGGTTTTTTTGAGGTCACAATGCAAGTACTGTCTGGATACTGGGGGTGGAAATTTTTGTGTTAGTTTTGTAGCCAAAAAGGTGGGATTTTTCCCAGTGGATATTCAATGCAGTATACCTAAGCTGTAAAACCCTAGTTGAAAAAGACCTCTGTAAGTATTACCCTGTGGTAGGAAAATTAGGTCAGCATTTTGTGCCTTACCTATGTGATAAACTTCTAGAACTTTGCCTAGAAGTGAAAACTACAAGAGCTTTGTCTTTCCTAGCATTTTATTGAGAATAGCATATATCAGCTTTTCATGTCTATCTTTTTTGGTAATGAAGACAAAACCAGTCTAGGGATACCACCTGAATACTCTCAGTATCCTTTTCTGCTGTGGTGACCATATCCTTCCCTGAGCAGCTTTGTAGAAAGTCATGACTCCTCTGTCAATACCACTATGGCTTATCCTGAGATTGTACCACACTGTGTGAGGAGGAGAAACTCATACCTCTAACGAAAATAGAATAGCTAATGTCTGTATAGAAAATTTCTGAAGTCTTTGCATTACTGCTAAAGTAGGGAAGAAGAGCAAACGATGGGAGGGAGCTTACAGCAAAAGTGGTGATTTGAAATATTTCCTTAATGAGACTAAAAAAAGAATCATGAGGAAGCATTGCCTGACAGGGAATATCTTCTCTCCCGTGTGAGGAGGCTTTAAAATATAAGCAAAATTAAGGTGTGTCCATGAACTGCCAATTATCATTACTTCAGTAATGATTATGCAGTCCTTGGGAGAAGGAAGGTAAGGCTTTGCAAGCCTCTAGGGTTCCATTTGTACACCAGGAGGCTTCTATTCAAAGGCCGTGTTGCTCCCTGTTAATTATAAATGCTTGACTTTATACCTTCAAAATATCTTGGCCTCTATGATAAGAAAGTTCATACATGCTCTGTCTGTCTAAGCAGAGCTTATATTCAAACTTGCAAATCAAATCTCACATTCTTTCCCCTAATGAATTAGAGTTGTGCTTATCTACTTCTGATGGTTTTTATCACATGGCTGTAAACGAAATAATGAGCAATGAAAAATATTTAGACAGAGTTAAAAAAGGCTAAAAAGTTAAGTCAACAGGTATTTTGAAAGTGAATATTTATAGCTATATCAATCTCTAGTCCATGCAGATTGCATGCCATATAATTCAGTGCAAAGAGCAAAAAGAAAAGAAACAAAAACATTTCTGGTGTGTTTGAATCAAGTTTATTTTGGTGATGACTTCTTGCTCAGCTGTGCACATCAAAACAAAGCGATTGTTATGCTCTCGGTGAGAATTTTATTTATGTGCCATGACACTACCAGTACTGAATCATGATGTTCTTCTATCTCTCCCCAAAACCAATGGTCTGCCTAAAAGTATTTAAGAAAATACGGCTATTATTGTTTTCTTACATGGTTTCATATGCTGAATATGGGAAGTCTAAAAACACAGCCAGAGTCTTGCTGACACTGTTGTTTTCATACAAGTGAAATGTGCTGTAAGTTGTTTTGAAAGGAGGATCTCTCTCCCACCAGGGAAGTTCAGAGGTGTCTGAGGTATATAATTTAAAAAAATAAGATTTCCTTTCTTGTGGTCAGTTGATGTGTTGAGAGTGCTTGGAAGGATATTCAAAGCCATGATTTGCTCTCTGTTCTCACAGTAACACAGTTAGCAACATGCTGTGTTTCCTGCAGGGCTTTCACTGAGTTCTGCCTCCACCAGAGCCAGCTCTGGATGTTTTCACTGTGGCTTTCGTGTGACCTTATAGCTTTCCTGACTCCTGACTCATCTGAATTTGTTTCATGTCAGGAGACCACTTTCATTGGCTTCTTGCCTGCAGCCAAGTAACTCCTCTCAAGGCTTTGTCAGAGTACTTTGGGGATATGACACTTCTCTTCATGGCTCTCTATATATCTGTGTGGTTAACCAGTTAAATAAAGGCTGTTCACACTCTTTAAATCTAGGTAAGTGCCTGTTTCTTACCAAGTGGGCCTTTGAAGACTTTTCTTTCTGTTGGGCAGCTGTTCCTTCCTGACATCCCCAGCCCCACAGAAGGAACTACAACTGCAGTGGGGTATATAAGTTTGTAAGGAATTAAGAAAAGGGAAGAAAAGTCTTTTTCATTGCTTCTTGTTGTGACCATCTACTAGGAAGATACCCAGCAATGACTGAACTGATAGATATTTTCTGAGCAAAAATTTCTTCTGTTTAAAACTATTTGTTGTAATATTAAAATAGGAGCAGCTTAACTAAATCTTTTCCCCTGAAGTATATGAAGAACTGAAGAAGAGATGAAGGAAGTCTGACTCAATTCCCATCCTTTGTGGAAAGTGCTAATCTACATCCCAGCCTCCTTCATATGTGAGAGCAGTGCTTTTGAAGGCCAAGCCCAAAGAACAAGTGACTGGACAAAAGAGGTGGAGAATGTCATTTCCTTGCTTCTCTCCTAGTTCGTATGCTAGAAACCCATACTTGCAGCTGCAGATGTGCTAAACATCCTGCCCCAGTGGAGGGTGCTGTTGTCTATGTATTATCCTTTCTCCTTCAGACACAAGCCCTTCATCATTGCTGCACAGCTTTGTGTAGAGAGGAAGTGTAAGTAGACTTCTGTTTCATTTATTTATAGTAGTTTTCCTGATCCAACAAATACTGATTCCCGAATTTTCTTCACATTTCAGTCCAGTACCTCACCCTGACTACAATTTGACCCCCTCTCTTTGAAGAATTATGAATCTTCTACTGAATTGGGCCCTGTCCTGCCACTTGTGAGTGTTTCCTCCAGGTTCCACAGGCCCCAAAGGTTCCATATCCCTTTGTGTTACCTCAAAAGTGCTGGTGCAACCATCCCCAAATGAAGTAGTTGAGATGTAGTCACCCTCTGCACTGCTCTGGATCTGGTCTCTATTGTGGTGGAGCAGGTACTACACTACACCAAAGAGCCTGACTTTTTCCACTCTAAAATTTCATTATAGCCTCCTGTTTCCCATCAATTTAATGGCTGAGGGTGCTGACTGGGAGCCTACATTGATGTTCATCCATTCTCAGCAGGGCTGCACACCAAGATCTTGGGTAAAATTTCACATGTGTGTGCAACCGACCATCACTGCACAGGGCAGAGCTTTGTAACTGATTAATGGGCCAGAGCAGATTGTTTTGGAGGAAACCCAAGCAGGTGTGCAGTGGTGAATAAGTGTGAAAAAACACTATATGATCCAGTGACTCAGTGTAAAAATCTCTTGTCAAATGTTGTGAGGCAAGCCTGCTTTGTGAAAGTCACACAAGACACCTCAAGCACTCTGCTCGTACAAAGACAAGGGTGCCACAGCAATATCTCACTGGGATACCTGTAGGGACAATATCAGATCCAGCTAATGAGATGCTAGTCTCTGTTACTATGTGATCTGCATCCCAAAGAGGTAGAGAAAGTGGCAACAACTGCTGTAGAGAATTTTGTGAAGTCAAATACATGTACAGCTGTTCTGGGTTTGAGATGCAGCATACAACAGGTAAGGGCCACAACAGGTATAACCCACAGGTTTCATCTTTGAACAGTAAGAGTAATCGTGGAAGTGTAACAGAGCACTCTCTAAGTGTGAAAACTAGAAGTGACCTTTTGCATTTGTTCAGCCCTTGTTGATGAGAAGAGATTGGCCTCACCCCAGTAAACTCAGCAGTTTAGTGCTGCCCTGGGTAAAACAATCTTGGTACATTGTACATTTATATAGACACACTTCCCTGTCTCTTGTGGAACCTCTTTGGCCCCCACTTGAACACTGTGGCAAGCTACTTATCCCAAGGGGCATTTAAAAAGCAACAGCACAAATCTAGTCTTTTATCTTTCTGTGAGAAGAGGACAGCAACTTTTCTAAGCATACTGTTCACAGCTGTCGGAGTTGCAGAGAATGGGCCTGTGTTCCACATGGATGTGGATATATTGTTGGCACATCTATACAGCCAGCCCTCTGTTCTCTCTGGTAAGTTTTAAATGAAGAGAATTGAATTGAATTACAGTAGAAAATCCCTTGGCATAAGGGTCAGCCCGGTACCATGAGCCTGCTTCTGAAGCTTGACCTTCCCAGCAGCAATCTTCTACCTCCTGGCCATCCACTAGCTCTTCTGAAGAGGATACAAACATAAGGGAGAGCAGAGCTGGAGTTAACACCTTGTTCACAGCCAAGCACAGAGTGGATCACAAGCCATTGTTGATGTGTCACACATTTTCTGGTTGACAGCTTTGTGCATAACACAGTGCTCAAATTCCATCCCAATACCTGCGGTTAAAACTGTGCAAGAAACTCCCTCCTGCCCCAGATCATCAGGTCCTACTTTTGAGAAGCAAACAGATCATACAGATTCTTCCACAGTTTAATCAATCTCCATTAAAAAGTAGTTAGAACTTCCTGCTCTCTTTCTTCTGTCTTCCATTAAAGGGCTGCTCATGAATAAATTTGCTTTGCCAGGCATAATTTGCAGGCTAAGTTTATTCATTACTTGTCTTTACCCTCTGGTTCTTTGGCTTCAAAGGTTCTTTTCCCTAACTCATGCTCACAATGTTTCACATGTTCATAAAAAACAACTCTGGCAACCTTTCCCTCCCTTTCTTCTTTTCCAGGCAGAACAAGGCAATCTTGGTGTCTTCTTGTAACATAGTGCACCCACTTTGTGTGAGGTTTTTGGTAGATTCCCTCTGGATGGCTCTTGTGTATCACTGGTTTATTAACTTGTGCTGTACTTATAATTGCTCAGGCTCATATCCTGTTCCTGATCACCTTAAGCCAGTAGCACTCAGAGACTGCTTAAAACAGCTAAAGGCCATAGAGAAATCAGGGTCTCTGTTAAATGTCGCAGGTTAATCCTTGTGAATTCAGAAAGTTATTCTGTCTTTTCAAGCTGAGGTCAATGAACATGTTTAGAAAACATAACCCCGGTATCATTATTGGTAATGATACCTAACTGTGAAAATATGTAATACAACAGGCCAACACAAGTAGCTTAGTTTTTTTCAATTGTAAAAAAATTAAACTAAAAGCTATTAAAGATTTAGTAAATTTGTCAAGCACAGAGACATTCTTTATAAAGAACTTCCAATATTTATGTGTCTTAACAGGCGCAATTTGATGGCTGATACCTAAAAATGTCCTTGTGGGAATGGCAGTTTGAAAATATTGGTCCTGTATGATAATCCATAAAATAGCCCCTGGACTCTCCACACACATATACCACCAGTCTGTACACATGATGCTGTTGCCCATGTGGCACTGGAACCACTGGTAGTGTCTCCTTAAGGTTAGAATAAAATCTCAAAGGCAGGGACTTTTTTTTTTTATATTTTAATTTGTGTGGAAAGCTTAGTGCGTCTTTTTGACACAATGTAAATAATGTAACAGGGCTCTGTTTATTTTCTTCCTCATAGATGAGCAGTTTCTGTCACAGCAATAGACAAGAATAAACTCAATAATATATCAAGATTAAGGTTAGATATTAGGGTTGACTGATGCAGACCTTTTATTCTGCATAAGCTCTTGCTGAGAATTGCAAGTGAAGCAGCTATTTAGACTCTGAAAATGCTTACCTGTTTACATTTGCTCTTCTCACCCACTAGAAATCATTTAAAATGAGCTGGGAGATGGAATTAACAAGAAGAATATGACTGTAACCATGGATTGAATGCCATTACTTGAGAAAATAAAGTTGACTCCCACTCAGGATGCAGGAAAAGATACTAAATGATAACTGGAATGTTTCCATTGAAGGTCGGTTGTTTTCACATTGTTGAGCCAGCTGTCCAAGGAGTTTTCTTACAGTTGCCTCTTGGCTGGGGACACAAATCTATCTATGTAGCTCATGCTGTTCTTAGGCTTTTTTCTCATTGACAAGAATGGGGTAGCCTACCGACCTATATTGTTCTTGTCAGCCCAGGAATGCTGACTGTGGCTTTATAGTTATGCTCAAGAAACAGAATTTCAGGGTCCCTGTGATGTGCTCTCTGCTCCAGCAGTTTTTACCCTTGGGCAAGCTATGATGTATGATGCTGATGTATTTGGCATAACTGTTACCTCAGCATGTTGCTAGCAATTCTGTGTAGAATTTAAGATCCTCTCTCATCTTCACTATCACAGCAAGTATTTTCTTTTGACATCTTGACATGTAATGTTTTTTCCAACCATGAGCCAGTGAAGAAAGTGATTGCAGAGGTATGAGCGTGATTCTCTGCCTGTTTGTACTGGTGATCCTCAGCTGGTGCTGTGAGGTGAGTTGCTGTACCCTTGACATGATTATAGAGCATCTGACTATATGGGAAAGCTTGAGCTTGACTTTTGACTGGTTTTCTTTTTTCCATCTACATTGTTTTTCCTCCTGTTGGCATACTGTAGTGGCAGTAAAGCCAGGATGAAAGGAAATATATAAAAAAGACCCAGTCTGTCAGGCAGGGTATATAGCGTTGTCACAGTTCCTGTCCCAGCTCCATGAAGCTTATAGCAAGCTGGGTGAAATGCAAAGTGTCTCTTCTTATAAGGAGCATAGTTCCTCAGACAGTGCTGCTGAGAGGGCAGGGCAGACATCCTCTGCTTTGCTGGAATGTCAGGAGGATCTAAAGAAAAATCTCTGTGGGTCAGTGTCCCCAGTTCAGGCAGCAGCCAGCGCCAGATTCCTAGGAAAAGACTGTAAAGGCTGAGAGGGTTACCTCCTTGCAGAATTTTCCCTGCTGCCAGCATTAGTCTAAGTTTTATGAATATTAGTCTAAGTTTTATAAGTGATTGAGAGAGCTCAATTTTAAATACAGCAAGAGTGGCGACAGATTCTACTACCAAATTATAGAGAAGGCTTAAATCAGAGTCTCCTGTGTTCTTTCTCTGTGTCCTGTCTCTTTCTTCTGCTCTGCAGCAGTTACACCCACTGTCTCTAGGGGTTCCCCAGTATCAAGATCTGACTTCTGTCTAGGCAAAAGTACTGACTGAGTATAACACTCAAGCTATGCTGACACTTTTCAACACTAACCACGTGTCAGATGCATTCCTTAAGGGGCTGTGGAAAGATGAATTCACTAAGGAGAAGGCGAGCCCATTAAAAAGTTTAGTGGTCACCTTTTTCTGCAGCTTGGAGGTTCCCTTAGGTGCATCTTTTCCTTATGACTTCAGTTACTATATTCCTTGTCATGCTGGGCACTGATGGAACTGGTGCTGTAAAAGATGAAAGGAAAGGTAACCAGAGATTGCTTGGCCCTCTTTAGTCCTCACTGGTATTGAGATTTCTCTCCCTCAGTGGAAGGAGATGCCTTTAAAGGATCAGATTGTGTCCTCTGTCACTAAAGCAGCTCTGGTATTGACCACAGAAGTTCTGCTGCCTTTCTGTTCCCTGCAGCTGCTAATTTGTAAATACCATCAGCATCTGCATTAAGACACACTCTTCACATGATGGATGTAAATCTGAATAACCTGCACTGAGGCATTTAATCAGCAGCAGTCATTTAGCACAGCAACTTAATTGTCGTTACATGAGTGAGTCATATCACAGTGACACCTAATAGCTGTCTGATTGCTGCACCAAGCTATGGTGTGACTGGGATTTTTATGTCCAACTGTTGCTAAAATGAAATCAAAGAGGGTGAGTGATCCTGGCCAATGCTGTGTTGTGTTTCTCTGCTGTATCCGATATACCCCTTTCCATGCACTGCTTTTTCCTCTCAGGATCTGTCACGTGATAAATCTACTGAAAGTCTTGCGTTAATCATGCCCTTGTGAATTATTCAGCAATACAACTTTTCTATCAGCCAACCTCCAATTTGAAATTATAAAGCCTGCTTGCTTGTTGCTACTGCATTATCACTGGTTCTGTTCTTACTGGTTTTAGTAATAGAAACAATGGGTTTAGACTGGTTCATTTGTAATTACATTTATCTACCTTGCCTGCTTTTGGCTGTAATAGTGCCCTGCCCTCAGAATCACACAGGTGAAGTTCAGTATGATGCCCTTACAGTATGACACCACTACCATAAACTCATTAAAGAATCCTACACCACTTTTTTTTTAAAGCAACTGTCCTGAATTGACTGAATTAAATCAGAGAAATAAAACACCAGCTGTGTTGCATGTTCAGGGATTTCAGTTGTTAGCTCAGTATTTTTTACCTCTATAAAGCACACTGGGAAATCCTAGCCTTTAAGTAAAGAAGAAATATGATAAAGAGAAAAAGAAAACTGTTTTGTATGTAGATTAAGGAGATAATTGAGGCTCTCAGCCTGATGTATGGTGCCAGATTAAAAAATCACACTTCTGTCTGCATGGCTATGCCTATTAATGTTACTGATTATCCAAGAGATTGCAATTCTTTTATTATACTTTTTGTGTATTTCAAAGCACTTTTACATGGAATAATTTCACTTTCCCCCTGTGTACTGTCAAATGATTCCTTTGTTGCCTATGTAGATTTTCAACAACAATGAATGAGGAAAAAGATGTTAAAAGGCAAATGTAATTATAAAAACATTGTTTTTAGACATGATTATAAAAATGTTACCAGGAGAATGTAGTATGGGGCAGTGCTATTATCATCTCATTGATAGACTAAAAATAGTCTTTTTACTCTCTCCCTCTAAGGATCCCTCTTTTCTCTTCCTTTCCTTGAACTGTATCTTCCTGTATATGAAACTGAGTCATATGCTGTGGAAGTGAAAGTTTCCATTTCCTCCAAGGTAAAATGCAATTCACTTGCTAGTCATAGAACTGTTTCTGTACACCATTAACTTGAAGGTGTGGGGGAATACCTAGGGGGGGTTGTACTGAGATTCTGGATATTGTAAGACTTTTTGAAGGCAATGATCTCATACACATAAATGCTTTTTAGACACCCAGTGGTTTATATTTATAAGGAGCACAACTCAAAGCCTACTAGGAGTCAGCCAGCAGTGCAGCTGTGGGTAAAGAAATCTATGTTTTGTCTGTTGGCTTAGAACTCTATCATTTAGTGGTGGACTGCAATCTGTTCATAAGTTTTGTTCCTGTTCAAATGAGCAGGAGAGGAATAGTAAGCCAAAGTCTGTCTACTAGCACTGACTCTCACCTTGAAAACACAGATGTAAGAAATGAGCAGTGACACTGGATGAGGGTTTCCTTTCTCCTAGTCCTGCCTAATTCTCTAAGATGAAAATTGAAAGTGTAGTAATACCAACCTAGGACTGTTAGTCTCCTATTACTCAACAGGTTTTATGCAGAGCACTTGTGGGTAGCAGAAGTATTCCTCTTGTCCTCACTAGACACACCACTACTTAGTATGTTTATGATCTGTTGTAATTTCCCTCCCCACCCTGCCGCTGCCAGGTTCTGATCCTTGTCTGTGCATTTTGTTACACCTAAGGGTAGAAGCTTCTCGTATTGTAGGACTTCTTGTTTTCTTGAATTTTGCATGTTTTTCCTCAGTGTCAGTGTCCTGAGTGGTTTATGAGGCCTTGCTTTTTCTGACCCTGGTTTCCATTACAGGGCCTGACCCTGATCCCTCATGTGCAGGCACAAGTCCCAACCCAGCCTTGGCCCCACCCTGAAAGATGTAGGGGCCTCTCCTGGTCTACTCTCAGCTGCCCTGCTCCTGGCTGGGGCTTGGGGACAGACCCCAGCAAGACACTGGCCCCCACAAATGTCCTGACATGAAGCTTTGTGTGGCCTTTGTTTTCCAGTTTTATTTTGGATAATATCCTGTTATCTCACAGTGTGAAGCCATTGTTCACATTTCCTAAGGTCAGCTTTACTCTGGTTGGAGTTCTTGTGCTTTCTCAACTATTGCAGATATTTGTTTCCCTGTGCTCAGATCTGAGGCACGTGTGTGACCCAAAAAGTGTTTCTGTTCTTTGCATTAAAATGTGCACAAAGCTTTTGGTTTTCCTGACTTTTTCTTTGAAGCACCTCTGCCAAGCCTTTATCTGGTGTGCAGTCCTCTTCCAGCTCCTGTAATTACATTTCATAACCTCCTGTACCTGAAATAACTAAAAGCTCTTTAAAATGTCAAATGATCAGAGTCAAAGCCTGTCAGGAATGGAGTTTGTCAGAAACAAAGCTATCTTCTGATTGCTCTCCACTTTGCTGGCACCCATTTCTTGCTGATATATAATGAAGCTCTATTTAAGGAGGCAGTGGCCTCCTCTGTTTTTCTTTCTATTCTCTCTATTAAGAGGAGGCAGTGGCCTTCTTTTTCTTTCTATTTTCCATGAGTTTTGTCTCTGGCTGGGGCTCGAATAATTCTGTTTTCCAAAGGTGTTTCCTGAGCTTGCACAGGATGATGTGTAATTTGGGAATCACTCAGAGCCAAGGAGGCCAACAACTAACTGGGCCATCCAAGGTGGGAACCCACCATCTCAGCCTGTGGTCTAACACCTCCTGCCTCTGTTTGCCTCTTCCTAAAGCACACACAGCTCCTCACCATCCCATTGCTTTTGCTTAAGGAGGAGAGGTGGGTTATCAGGATGGTCAGAGGAGCCTCTCAGAGCAGCATGCTGACCTTGTCTGGTATAGATCTTCGTATGGGGGTTGCTTTTGTACAATTCCCACAAGGCATTTTTCTTTCTTTTGCTTGAAAGCAAACAATCTATAGTTTTTAGTTCCTGGCCCTGAGTTCTCTAAATAATGTCAGTTTTATACGTGTGAAGTTTCTTTCCTGGTTTTACATGTGAGTTACCTGGGTAAGAGAAGGATCTTCACTTACGCTTCCTTTCCAGAGGTTTCTCTGTGCCTCTCAGGTGGTAATATTTAGGTCACTCTGAGCATGATGCCCTTCCTTCTGCCACTGATAAAAGAAACAGGCAGATTGAGCTCTACAGGATCAAGTGGGAGAGAAACCCCACTATCAATCACTTTCCTTTTCCTAGAAACAGCAATTCATCTAACCTGTCTAGGGCATTCTAAAGACAGAAATTCATGAGAAAGGGACCCAACTTCTGCCCAAATCACAGTACAAATATGAATGCTGTTAATAAACGTTTCAAAACTTGGTTTCTCCCTAAGGCCTGCTCTACTAGCTGCTTCTCTGTGGCGAGGTGGTTTTTACACATCTTTGAAAGGCTCTTACAGGGGATTTTTGCTTTAAGAAATGTACTGCCCTCTGCAAACCAAGACTTCTAAGGTCTGCGCCCTGCTAGTTTAAGCCAGCACTGCCCTCTTCTGGAGATGACATTAGGCCTTTTTGTAGAAATGATGTTTTTGCTGTGGCCTGGCACTGAGTCAGCCACGTGCTAATTCAGCTAGTATATATGATGCAATGCATGTGTGTAGGTCTGCTTAGCTGCTTAAGGACATCAGCATATCAAACTGAAACCATTAATAGTCTGACATCATAGCTTCAGTGGACACATTTGTGTATAAAATTACATGTGTTTGTACCAGACTGAACTGTGTCTCTGAATTTTAAATTTTAGGAGCAGTTCCTTATTTGACCCTTCACTAGACTTTGGTAATGTGCCCACAATGAGCATCTGTTCTTCAGCTGCCTTACAACCACACAATCTGAACTAGTGTCTGTAAAGGTTTCATAACCCTTCCTTCTTTCTGGCAAGGTCACTTTCATAAAAAGGAATAGTTCTGTCATAGTTGCTGAAGAAGGAGCTGTGAATCTCAGCTGCCTTTTCAGGAGGTAGCCCGGGTGGTGACAGCGCCTATGCTGTTTCACGGGGGCAGCATGTGTGCTGTAAGCACCTGTGGTGTCCTGGACTCTCAGCTGTGGCCATGAGGGGCTTGATTTCCCTGGGATGCACACATGGATCTGAGAGCTGGTGGAAATTGCCATAGGTTGCACCACCGAAGCCACAGATGATACTTTGTGCAGTTGGTTCTTGTAAAGACCTTGAATTTTAAGTTACCTATCAAAGTGCAGTTTTGAGAGCAGTTTGGCTTATGGGTTGTGATGTGTTCAACTTCTTGCAAAAGCTGAGAAGCAGAGCTAGAGTAATGTTATAACTGTCACCAAGCCCAGATTTCACTTTAAATATTTTATATCGTGCATTTGCAGCCTGGAGAAATTTGTACCTTCCTGTCAGTATTAAGTTTTCTGAAAAAATATCATGTGAGGTATTAAGAAGGAAACCCCAAACCTCATTCAGTGAAAGATATAGTCCTATATCACTCCAGCAATTTCAGCCAAGAATTAATGTTTTTCAGGAATAAATGACAAATGATTTACAACATCCTTGTTACACTTAATGTATGTAATAATGAAAGAGCCAAGCTAAGTGACTTACATCAAGTCTTTGAGTACCTCATTTATAAATGAGGATACCCAATGTCTAATTGGATCAGACACCGAGGTTGTTTTGGTGTGACAGTCCACCAGGACTGCAAAACAAATAACTAAATTTTGTTGATGTTCAACAGACTTTGAGATAGACATTTTGCATTCTTTCTTTCTGTGAGCTTCCTAAATTTAGATACTCCAAGAAGGGTAACTAAAAGTAAAAGAAAACAGAAAAAGTGGGCTAACTGATTACTTAAACATTACCATGCCACTGGCATAGGAACACTCCATACCTGTATGAGACATGTATGTTTTCTTACAATATAAGAAACTTAACATTCTTTTGTAAGTTTTATTTTCTGATGGGTAATGCTTGGGTATTCTGATGAAGTATGCAAAAGGTTGAAAGTGAGTATTTATCCAGCTTCTCAATATTTGTCACTTTCACTAATTGTCTCTCCATCCAGCAAGACCTCGGTACACTCTGGTATTTAAGAGAGAAGAGTCTTCCACATTATCTTTTTTAAATATTTAGCACAAAGTGATTGCCTTTCTAACTGTCCTACAGACAACAAATGTTTGTCTTTTTATTACCTGTTGTGTGAAAAGACATGTACAAGACTTTTCACGTTCACTGACAGAAATCTCTACTGCCAGTGTAAATTAGGAGTAACTCATTCAAAAGCTATGAAGCTCAACTGGTGTGAAACTGCTCTGAAGAACTGATTCAAGGGCAATTGGAGTTAATGGGAACATTCCCATTGACTTCCATGGGCTTTGAAGTATGTCATGTGTAATGCAGAATAAAATGGACTTGTGGGCGGATGGTGTTGGCAGCAAGAAATGTTCAGAGATAAATTTTAGCATGGGAAAGCAGTTATCCTTAGTCTTCCTATGGACTCAAAAGGGAGAAGGCCATTTCTCTTCTGGATTACTCTTCCTTGTCACAGCCCTTTGAGTCAATACTTAGCATTCATTTCTGCACCAGTCCTGCCTGTCTGATGCCTTCAAAACTCTGAATCAGTAATTCTCCCCCCACTTATGATTAGTATTGATTACTTGAATTGTGCTTTAATGGTTTTGCTAGCAATACTTTTTAAAACTACTGAAAATCCCATGTAAATAGTATCCAAGTAGGTTTTTCATAGGATTAGTGATACTGAATGACTACCAGGTACCCACTTCTTATATTAGGGTCAACAATATTTCAGATAGAATTTTTGGTATTTAGGGATTCATAAAAGCTATGAACATATACAAGGAGTCAAGGACAGTACTCCTGAGCACACAGAGTTGTCACATAGTGTTCTGTGGCTGTGGCACCTGCAAGAATAGGTTTTGAAAGAAAATAATGTCTTTTAGGATTGGAAGTATATATATATATTTTTTTCTTTCTTTTAAAGCTTTTCTTAACAGTAGGCAGTCTAGAAAATATCTACCACAAGTTTCATTAACAAAAGGGCTATACAACTCTAACCTAAGGAAGACTTCTTGAAAAATGAACAAGGCAACACTTCAGAGAGTTGAGCTCTGTACACTAGCTCTGCTCTATCCAGCAGATTTTTCGTTGTGATTTGTTGTGATATAAGTGTATTTTTCTATTAATCTTACACAATAGCATTATTTTTTCTTGGAAGAAATTAATTTAATGTTGGAAGATGAAAAGTTTTCTGGTTAGTCTGTGGTATATTATAATGTATGAAAAAGCTCTGCAGATTTTTAAAATTCTGTTTGGCCTTCATTATGTCAAGATTTCATAGTGTTTCATAGAGATTTTATAATATTTCTGTGGTTATTACAAGCACTCAATTACTATGGAAATTATAGACTGCTCAAATGTTCTAAGTGAGGTATTTTAGATAATTTCTGGTATGTTGGTCCAGTTTCTATGGTAATTGAATAAGTGTGATTAATTGCCTGTTGTTGCCATGGCTTTTAATGGTAATTCCAGACTTCCAATGTTTGAATTGTACCAGGTTACATGTTATACAAGTCTTTAGTACTTGTTAACATAGCTCTTAGGATGTTCTAGAGATTACTGCCATCTCATTTCTCCTGTTTTTTACTGTCTGAGTGTGTTAACATGAAGAGCTGGAAGTTAATCTTCTTTAAGAAAATCCCTCTAGCCACACTGGCTTTACTTTGCAGCCCAAGAAGTTTATTAAGAAAAAATTCCCATTACTACTTTACATTCTGCTTGGAATCCATTATATTTCTTGCGCAGCCATGATTGGCAGCCCATTATTTTTTACTTACCTTTCTCTCCTGCTATTGCTATTAGATGGAACTGCTCCCAGTTTGTCATGGGTTACAGTACAAAATGTAATCAAAAGTGTGTTATTCTATCACCATCTGTTGGAACTGGAATGAGGGGAAGTGATGCAATCTTGTGTTGATAAGCCAGCTGATAAGAAATCAGCAGGACAATTTCCTTATTCTCCCAAGACCCATCCTCCCTCTAGGGAGGGGTTTTCTGCTGATGGGCCATTGAGTCCACTGATAAGCTTACATCATCCCATTGGAAAATGCTCCATCCAAGGGGAGAAGCTGATGGGCCATTGAGTCCACTGATAAGCTTATCATCCCATTGGAAATGCTCCATCCAGGGGGGAGGAGCCAAGCCCCTCTACCTGGATAAAAACCTGAGATTTGGGGCACCAAGCTGCCTTTTTTCACTGGACTCCCAGAAGTAGACCAGGCTCATCTATTACCACTGGACTGCTACCAACACCCTGACCAACAGGCTATCAGGTTGTATTCTGACTTTGTCAGTGGCTTTCTTTCTTTTCTTTCTGTTTCCTAATAAATTGTATTTCTGACTTGGAGTCTCTCACTGGTTTTGCTCTCAAACCAGTACAAAGTTTCAAAAATTTGTTGGGAAATGTAATGACCAAGTAAGCACAAGAGCAACAGAGATCCTTCTAAACAGGATTTGGGGAAAGGAATAAAAAAAAAAGAAAAAAAAAAGTAAAGAAAAAAGAGAAGAAGGAAATGCTGAAAAAATGAGAACACTGAAAAATAAGTGTTCACACAAAATTATTCTTCCACTAGTGTTAACAGCATTCTAGTGGATGATGAAAAGGAATCTCTGTACCCTGAATGCGGTGGTACAGCAGTGAAAAATTGCAATGGTCTTTCTTAGGAGGTAATTACTGTGTTCATGATAAGAATTCATGAGCAGTGTAAGCTATCATTCATGGTTGAAGCCTATACTTCATTTGATGTTGAGCAATGTGATGAGGAAGTGTCTGCTGTTGTGTACATTACAGAAACATTCAGACTCCCAACATGTTTTTATCTCCAAGCCCTGAAAGCCTCAAAACAGACACAGGCTCTTCTACATTTGTTATTTAGTGTAAACTATATGAAAAACTTGGCTATCTAAGCATCTGTCTTTACCACCATGACAGGTAGGTAATTATGGATCTGTCACAGTAGTCATCACTAGCTACACACATCTCTTAAATTAATTAATGCTATTTAAATTGCAAAGTGATTCAGAGAATGCTGGTTGAGTTTTTAAATAACAGAATTAAGATATCTGCCTATGCAGGCTTAAAAAAATCCCCTTGTGCATGGTCTTTGAGATCCGGCCTTTGATTACATGGTTATGTAGTTTTTTTCCCAAATTTGGTGCTAGGATGGCAGTACTGTCATTATAAGCCAGCTAGCTGATATTTGGTGCTCATACTTTCTTAGTGGGTGATGCCAGAATTGTTTATGATTTTCCAGTTAGACTCTGTAGGTGTGTTGAATTCCCTATTGTCTACAAAGGGAGATGGGACACTGGCCACCCAACCATTTTCAGAAAAATGACATTTAAGGAAGAAAGGAACTTCATGAAAGTTGACAAATTCCCTGTAGTGCTCCTACAACATCTACATTGTTTCAAAAAAAGAAAAGCAAGAAGAAATTAAAAAATGTAAATCAAAATACAAAGATTTTAACATGTTGGAAGCATTGAAACGAATTGGTTCAATATTTCAGTACAAGCCTGTGAATGTCTGTTTGACAGCAGTGTATCTTTAGATACTGTCTGAAAAACAAAAATAACACAAATAATTGCCCTTCCTGAAGTTGTCTTAGATTGAACAAAATGTGTAGATGATTGTGATTGTCTGGAGAATGTCTGTTTTTACTAGCTCTGGAACGGTTTTTTGTTGCATTCCTTGTTTGAGCTGGTGTGTTAAAAGCCCAATTATTTTTGCAGTAAAATATTAGAGTAACTGATAGCAGTGGTAGCTTCTTTATCAATCGAAATGAAATTGTGGAGGGATCTTGTCACTGAGCACAGTGGTTATTGATGTGAAACAGATAATCTAAAGGCAGGAGAGCATTACAATTTGGCTAATCAAAGTGTAAAAAGATCCAGAGATTAAATTAGGTAAGTTTTATCTTCAGGTAAAAAGCTGTTGATTGTCAGTAAGCCTTAGAAACAGTTTGGTTTGTGTTTGTTTGTTTGTGTTGCTGATGGCAGGGCTCAATAAATTTGCTTTGGGTAGGAGTGAATTGTGATTTGATTTTGAGAGAGAGTCTCCAGGCATCCTGTGAGAAAACTTTGGGGTCTGGAGAAGGGCTTTCTGGATGCTAGACATGGAAAACACTGCAGCCTGATTTCTTTCTTTGTGTGACCAAAGTTACAAGGCCTCCCTTTTGTCACTATACTTCCTAGTCTCTTTCTGATGCTTTGCTCAAAAAGATAACAAATATTTAAAATTAATGCATTTTGAATTTTTTTAAGCAAAATAAGAAAAGGAGGGGAGGGTTCTAAAAGACACTCAGAGGAAAAGGTCAGAAGGAGATGTCTCACCCGGTTTCACCTGGTGTTTTTACTCCCAGAGGTCAGCTGGAAGAAGATGAATGCAATCAACAGTTTCCAAATCATCACTGAAGATCTTCTATGCGGTGGAAGTCCAATTGCTAACCTGTAAATAGAGAGATTCCTGGGGGGCAGCTTTGCTGGGTGAACTCAGAAGTGCTATAAAACTGTTGAGGAGAGATCTTAAGAGGGAGGTGTGTAAAAGGCCACAGCCACCCTAAAATTCCCTCCTGCTGTATGCTCCTGACTTCCACATTATCCCTGTGAGTCTCTATGACGCTGCTAAGTACCAACAACACCTGCCAGATGGGGTGAAACTTTGTAGAAAGTCATTATTTACCCACCTCTCTGCAGAAGAATTGTCCTGGCCTCAGCTGCTCCTTTTGGTATTTGAAGAAAACTAGCATGCATTGTTCTAACAGGCATCCAGTCCTAACCTTGCAAGAAAAATAAAATGCTTATTTACCATCACTATAAAAAGAAAACCAACAGCAAATCTTATACTGAGTCTCTTGTTGAAATTTGATTTGAACTATTTGTCAGTATTTTACCTGTCTCTTCTCTTTTAATGGATTGCTGATGTTTTCTGCTTAGGATGCCTCTTGCTCACAGTTCCAATTACTTCTGTGTTTGTTGTTAAAGGCATTGCACTCATTGCCTCTGTCCCTATGCAGCTCTCACATTTTTAAACAGCTTTTTCACACCTATTTTTCATTGTTCTTCGGGAAAAACTGCTGAAAGGACTGCATGTTTTGCCTGGGATTAGAATAAAGTACAAGAAATAAAGGCAATATCACCTCTTTTTTTTCCTAATGACTCTATTCTTTATGGATCAAGGCATCTCATCAATTGCTTTTATTACAGCATGGGAGCCTGAATGGAATTGTTTGTGCACTGTGGTGGTGAGATATTTTTCTTTCCCTAGTCCTTCAACTTCATAAGGCATAGGTTGTTCTGACAGGAGGACGTGGCACTGTACTTCATTGTACCACTTACCATGTTTTATAACAGTGACTATTTAATATTTATTTCTAAATAATTGATAGATGTATTTGTAAGAAGAGTTGTTTGAGGGTGCTCAGACCACAAATACATATACTCTAAATGTGATTTTCTCTGCAGAGTGGGAAAGTCTGTGACTCAAAAGGTGTGCATGCTTGGGAGTTCTTTAGTATGGGGCTGAAAACAACTATTAAACATTGCAAATTGGTTACAAATTTGAGCTGTGAACAGCTGCTGTATTGTTATACTTTATTGCTTCTTAAGAACAGGAGAAAATATATATAACTTGATTTTTTTTTATACTTCGTATCTAATATTTAGGGGAAACTGAGTCAAATTAATATAGTGTGACTTGAAAATATTCTTAAGGTGACACTGCTAAAGTCATGAGAACTGCAAGCCCTTTGATTCCTAATCTCAGGATCCATTGCCTTATCTTTCTTGTCTCTATTTTCTACTTCAGCCATAATTCAGCTAGAAATTTATGCTGTCCTTTCATCATCTGCCATCAAAGAGAGGATTTTCTGTGATCTGCTGCCTGTAAATTTTGTCATGATTTGGCTGAGCCTCCCTAGTGGATGGTGGCCAGATTTGTGTTATTTGGACCTAATGTTAAAATTTGGTAGTAGAGCCCTCTTCTTCAAGCTTAATTCCCTTCTCTCATCTCGATGTGGAGATTGTCAAATGCTCTTTCAGGGACACAACTTTTCTTTTAGTCCCTTTCCTCTCAAAGGCTGCGTTGATACATCCTAAAGCATATCCATCCTGGCTTACAATTTAACCCCTTTGGGAGCTTTGTGGCAGTTGAAATAAAGAACACAGGATTTGCAAAGGAACTTCCCAAGCACAGCTATCTGACTTTAAGCAGTGCAACAAACTGCAGGTCCATGGAAATCAATACCTATCTGGATGCAGTGCTCTCTTCAGCCTTCTGAAACAATTTCTTCTGACGTTTAATGGATTAAGTCAGTGTCCTTCATTTCTTTGTTGGAGAGTTCGCTTTCTTTAATGTTACTTAACAATTAGTGATCTTCCCTCTTTCTTAGCATTTTCTAGATATTTTTATGCCTTGAATCACTGAGGGATTATTATTTCAAAAAAATCTCTAAAAGTCAATGATTTTGTTTAAATAGCTGTTTTAGGATAATACTGTTTCAAACAGACAACCCCAAGAGGACCCCATTCAGCTTTTTGGACAGAGGTTATTCTTGTTTTTAAGCGGAGTCTCCATGATACACAAGGTGAAAATGAGAAAACCACTCTGTTTACTTGAATAAGAATTGTATGCCAATAACATACATACCCATGGACTTTTAGCAAGTTGTGCACTTACCACAGTTACAAATTGCTAATTTTGAAGCAAATCCTGAAAGAAAACATCCTGGTTATTATTTATGTACTTTATTTAATGCAATAAAGTAAGAAAAAAATCTGATGTATATCCCGTGATCAGTCTCAGGTGTTTTTCCTAGATGGATGTTATAGCTTGATCAGATGTTATGTATTCAACTGAGAAATGTTATCCTCCTCCTTTTCCATGGCCTGGTAGTCACAATGGCTTTGTGGTGTCTTCTGACTCTTGTGCTCTTGCAGTGTCACATTGAAAATCTCTCTCAGTGGTGTCTTAGCTCAGACTTGTCAGATGGTTATGGTTTTGACTGTAAAATCAGTCTATTCTTATTAGAAGACAATTGTGTGAAATAAATATGAACTCCCAACAAACTGAACAAAACTGCAGAGTTAAACAACCAGAGCACCCCTGGGCTGGTGGAAAGTTTGTGAGCTGTGTGCCTGCAGTCTCTTTTGCAGCAGACCTTGTACTGTTGCTGACGGAATTGTATGCCTGGCAGGAGGGCAGACACGTGGTCTTGGAAAACAGCTTCTTGGAGAAACACATTCTGGCAGTGTCTCTTTGTTGCTGTGCAATGTTGTGTCAAGGTTTGAATGTGATGGAAAAGAGCATCAAAGAGGTTGTATAGATGTGGATGATTAGAAACAAGAAAAAAGGTCATGATGAAAGTAAAATAAGATAATGTTTTAATAGCTTTTGTTAGGAGAGAAAAGAAATGCTCTGTAATATTTGGCTCACTATATGTATAGCCCTGAAAAATACTGGTGGTGTTTTGGAATGAGATATGAGGGTGTCTGTGGGTAAAAACTCCACATTTCTCCTTTGAGAGTAAGCAAAAGCTGAAAGAATTGTTGCACGACAGTGAACAAACTCTTAAATTGCCTGGAGGCAGGACCTGACTGAAGACATGGATGACCCTCTGCAGAATGATGGGTGCTTTCATTGTATCTGGACATTGATTTGTATTTCCCATTCTCAGGATACCCTCTATAACTGGATATTCATGGTTCCATTGCTCAATAAAGGGAAGGGCTGGGAGCGTAAGGATGAGTAAGCAGGAAGAGAGCTCATTAGTGCCATTAATTGAGGGGATCTGCTCAGAAGTTAGCCCAGCTAATTATGGGGTTTTCAGAAAGGCAAATATTCTCAGCAACGTGTTGGCATGCTGGGACCTGGTAACAAGAGAATGCAGGAGATGGTGTTACGTGTGCTGGTGTGGAAGTACAAGTATAATAGAACACTGAGGGACAGGGTAAGGGAAGCAGAAAAATATATTTTTCCTTTTCCTGCTGGGAAAATGTGAAGGAAATTATGACCAACTTCACTTCCATTGTGGCCTATTTCCATACACCTTTTTGTGGGAGACATTGCAGGAAAAAAAAAGTTAAGTAATTCAGCATTGTTTTATTCTATATTCCAATATTCTGTGATATCTTGTATACACTGTCTACAGTTTGCTGTAAATAGTTGTTGAATATGACTATAGGTATTGTGGCATGGCAGATATGAGGAATGTTGTGTTGTGTAAACACTGATAGGGTGAGATGTAAAATGGGAGAATTTATTGTAGCAAAGTTAGGTATTGGTTCCCAGGAAGGAATGAAAGTGCAATCACTAACTGCTATTCATCCCATAAAAATTGATTTTTCTGTCTTTCTATTTGGATGTTCTTATGTAGTATTATATTTTTTAAAATATCATTCAGGAGTAAAAGAATTGGGATGTGAGAATTTAATCCAAATTCTTGATATAGAGGCAGCATCTCACCTTTGATTTTCTGAGATTTGTGCTTTCTTTGGACTGCCATGTTTTTCTTGCAATGAAATTACCTCAAAAACATGTATTAGAAGTTGAGATAAGGATAGCACAGTGACAGTAGCATAAAGACTATTGGCAAACTGGATTACTGAAAAACTTGCTGATGCTGAAAAATGCTAAATGAAATACAGGATGAGAAACAATAGATGGACCTATTGTATATTATATTCAGGAAATATTTTTTCTTATAATTATTTTTACATCAATCTCTGGATATTGTGGGTTAGAATTGATACTAACTCTCTACTCATATGAGAAGATGAATAACAACTTTCTGGCATTCATGCCTCTGTGGGAGGAAGCTGGCTGCGCTTTAGAGAAATCAGTGGAGCATCACTGGCCTCAATTAATTTTCTAAAGGAAGTGATACAAGGTGGACTGCTATAAAAAGAGACTGGGTCTGCTGGCATGGCCTGTCTACCAATGCCTGTGCTGATACTGGTAATTTCATTTTCATTTTGATCATTCCATGATGTCAAGTTATTAGAGCTTTTTCCCTTCCCAATCCTCCTTCAAGATGATTAAAGAAATGAAAATATTTCTTCTAGGATAATGAGATCCAGCAAAGATGAGCCTGATAAACCACCAATAGCTTCTTCCATCCTTCTCTAGATGAAAGTGGATAGTTAGAAGGGAGCCCTTCCAGTTTCTCTTATCTTTTCACGGAGATTTTACCTCCTAGGCAGCTGTGAAGAGGCAGCTTTGTATATTTAGCTATCTGTTCCTGGGCTCTCAAAGGTGATTTGCTGTGTTCCATCAAGGGAAGGAGTAGATACATCCAGACCTCAGTTATTTTGCTGTGAGAACAAGGCAAATGAATTGTACTGTTGCAGAACTGATGAGCACAGCACATCCGCCCCAGGAATATAAAGCCACTTTGAAACAAGTGATAATATTTTTTATCATTTTCTTGTCTTCTGACAGACTTTTAAGTGCTGCTAAACCTGTTCAATATTTTGGTTGTTCAGTCTTGTCACTCTTTAAGCTGTGGTTTCCTTACAGTAGAAAAAGAAAAATAAAACAATTTAATTGTTTCATTGTTACTTATTTTTATTTTGTTAACACCCTATATTCTGCATTGACGTCACTAGAGATTCATTTTCTGTGAGCTCCAGAACATCTCTGGAATAAAAGCATCCATAATGTCTGATTAATGAGAGAGTAGCTAAATGGCAAGAAATGATTAAAAAAATATAGTAATAAAGAGGCAAAGCCAAGTACCCAGAGACAAAGAAATGTTGGAATTCATGCTCAGCAGAAGCCTTAATTTGCTTCCTCTCTATGCAATATGCCTTTTGTTTGGTATTTTTTCCACAGACCTCCTGTCTCACCCAGCACACAGGATACTTGGTGCTCATTCACCAAATATCTTTCGAAGTATTTTTCCACTCCTCCATTTACTCTCCCATAAACATGGATGATTTCCTTTCACCTTGGACTTTTCTACAGTGCTTGTGCTGAAATAACCTTCTAGCTTTTAAAGAGTAAAGATTTCCAAAGATCTTTTAAGGAGAGAGCATGATAATACTTGCTTTTTACAGACTGCAGACTGAGACCTGAAGATTAAAGCAAATAAACATCAGAAGGAAATCCAGCAGCAGAGATAGAGAATGGATACTATTCTTCAGGCAGATTTTCAGTTTCTTCACCTATGATATCTTTCTGCTCCACCTCCAGTTTCCTGCCTACTTAGTGTTAAGTGTTTCTATGTTAGCAGATGACCCAGACTGTTACAGATAAATGCTCATGCCACCACCAAATCCCAGTTCATCCCCAGAACAGATGTTTTCTGTAAAATAAAAAGAAAGAAAAAAAAATTGGGAAGGTTACATGCAAGCAACTCCTTCATGTGGAAACCTTGTGGGCTGGGGAAGACTGCAGACATTTCAGGGACCACAGCAGTTAGCACCTTTGAGAGAAGTGCCGTGTACTGCCCTTGCATGAGCTGGTGTCAATGGACCGAAGCAACCCAATAAAGACAAGATAAAAGCTGCAGAAATTAGATGATCAAATGGAATAGTGAAAACTTTGAATCCCCAGAAAGTGCAGGCAAAAGAACTGAAAACTAATTGGCTAGTACAAGGCTTTGAGGGAGAATTAAGAACTGCTGAGAGGGCTTGGCCATGTGTCAGGGATGGACACAGAAGATGCCTACAGTGTATATCCACAGAGAAACAGTGGAGAGCAAAGGAAAGCTGAAAAATGAATTACTGAAAACTGACATGGAAAAGAGAAACTGTGGGATAAATACAGAAAGCAAGCAGATGCTCTAGGAATAGAATTAGGCAGTTGCAGAGAAAGATGAGGAATGCTTCTGCAAGACTTTTCTAGCCCCTTTGTGCAGGCCTCAAGATGTGTCTGTCGTGCTGGAATACTTTTGAGAGCCTGGGGCAGGACAGCATCCTGAAACAAAGTTCCCTCAGCTTTGCAACCTGCCTGTGTGGCAGGAGAATTATAATAGGCTTAATGAACTTGCAAATCTCTTGAGTCATTTCAGGGATGCAGACTTCTCTACAAATGTGGTAGGACTAGAGGTGCTGAAGGTGGAAACAAGAGTTTTCCTTATCAAGGGATGGAGAATTCCTGCTTTCATCATGATATCTCCATGTAAAAAGTGATGCTGATACAGGTTAGCAAGGTGCAGCTTCGAGATTCTCAGCTGGTTTGCACAACTGAAAGAAAATCACAGCACTTTCACAGGCTTATGCATGATTTTCCCTCCTTGTGTTTGGTTACCCTGCAACAGGATGAGCTCTTACAGTTTTTCTGAACTGAAATTTAGCTCACCGGTGCTCCTTTCCCAGACCTTGTTGAAGAAAACTTTTAAGAATATAACCTTTAATATGAAACTTATTCTTTACTGACATACACACATATCTATCCTACAAGCCCACATCGGATGTGGTTTTGGATTGCTAATCTTGAAGAGTATTCAGAATACAATTGTAGCTTTTGCAGTAGGTTACTTTGTGCCTTGCCTTGCAATGAAATGGCATAGAACAGTTTTGTTTATTTCCCTGTTATTGGATTGCAGAATCACAATTTAGCTGATTCTCTACCACTATGAGCACAACATGTAAGACTAGCCAAGCCACACACAGATACATGTAATGCTCTGAAACACTGCCATCTTTTGGTGTCTGGGAAATGTATTGTGTAATTTGTTTTGGGTTTCTCATAGGTGACTCGGAAGAGAGAGATGTATTATGTACTCCAGTGACTTTTATCTTATGCAGCAATGCATTGCATTGAGGAACCTGGAGAACTACATCTCCATATTTTTGTATTTACTTCAGTGCTTGAAAAGTGCTGCGCTGTTTTCCTTCCTACACCTGTCCAGGAAATGCATATACAGCTCTCTCCTTAGGCAAGAGGAAAAATTACCTACACATAGCAATATTGTTTGGTGCTCTACAGAAAAATACTTATACAGCCTTAGTGAAGGCTTTATACCCTGTATGGATCTGCCTTAGGATATGAAGGATAGGAGGTAAATGAGCCTGATGTGAATATCATACTTTACCTTGTACCGTTTTAGGAAATGTGCCAATATTGTTAAGTTACTCATATCCTTCAATTAATGAGATTTCCATCTACTTCTATTTATTGAATATTTGGGAAGAGTTTTGAGACTTGTCTTGATTTCTGATCCAAATTTTGTCAGTTCTGCTAGGGACCTTTGGCTTTTTTGTGGACTAACCCCCAAAACCACTCTATCACTTGCCTCCTCAGCTGGACAGGGGAGGAAAATAAATGAAAGGCCCATGGGTTGAGATAAGGTCAAGAAGGTATCACTCACTGATTAATGTCACAGGGAAAACAGACTCGACATGGCAAAAAAATTAATTTAATTTATTTCCAATCCAATCAGAGTAAGGTAATGGGAAATAACACTAAATCTTAAAGCACCTCCCTGCCTCCCCTCACTTCTTCCTAGGATCAATTTCACTCACAGCTTTCTCTACATCTTCCCCCATTGCACCCGGGAGACAGCAAATGGGGGCTGCAGTGAGCCCATGACACATTGTCTCCGCTGCTCCCTCCTCCTTAGTGGGGAGGATCCTCATATTCTTCCCCTGTTCCAGTGTGGGCTGCTGTCTCGACAGGTCCTGCCAGAAGCCTGCTCTGGTCTGGGCTTCCCACGTGGTCATAGCCTCCTTTGCTCTGGTGTGGGGTCCTCCAGGGGCTTCAGGTAGAACTCTGCCCCATCGTGGACTTTCAGGGGCTGCAGGGGAACCTCTGCTCCAGTGCCTGAAGTGCCTCCTCCCTCTCCTTCCTCATTGACCTGACTGTCTGCAGGGCTTTTTCACATTTTCTCACTCCTCTCTTCTCTAGCTGCAATTGCTTTGGCGCAATACCTTTCCTCCCTTCTTAAATCTCTTATCCCAGAGGCCCATGATGGGCTTGGCCTTGGCCAGCAGCGGGGGTGTTTTGGAGTCAAAGGGCATTTGCCCTATTGGACAGGGAGGAAGCTGCTAGCAGCTTCTCACAGAAGGTGCCCATGTAGCCCCACAGCTACCAAAACCTTGGTGTGTAAGCAGCTTTAGACTGGGCAATTGAGGAATGAAGCCTGGAAATAGGGAAAATGGAGGAAGGAGCTCTAGGGGCAAGTCCCTGCCTTGCTGAGGCCAAACAGAGGAATTACAGGGTTTTCTCTCCATGCTGAACACAATCAAGGAAACTGAAAGTGATCTGAATCCTCAAGGGCTCTGTTGTGTCCTTACCTGACTGCCTTCCCTGGTAAGTTTTGGGAGATGATTAAGGTGATGATCAAGTAGGGCTGTAATCAGAAGAAAAAAGAGGATACAGTATTGCAGTTATATTGACTAGACGCAACTTTCTTTTCCTCCGTGCAGATTTTTTGGGGAGTTAACTCTGTTACTGAAGATTTATGTCAATGTAAGAAAAAGCAAAATTAGGCTCTCTGATGCAAATGTCACATGCCATGGTAGCAGCTCTCTAAGAGCAGGCTGAAATATATGAGAGAAGGATGAGATGCCCAGACTTACTGTACTGATAGATGCTTACTGATATGTGATTGTACAAGAATGCAAGTTGGTATGACTTTTCTTGGCAGAGAACCAGAAGAAATTGTCACATTAAATTAGGAGGATCTACTTTAATTTTCTCCTTTTGACAACCTCCTATTGATTTGGTCCAAGTGCTTTTATTCAATAATTCTACTGAAGGAATAACAAGCAGTCCAGCTGCTTAAATAGCATTTATATATCAATACAATTTTTAATACACAGGATTTCAATCTGTCAGGACCCAAATTATTTATCAAAATGTATAATAAAAAAACCCAAACCAAACAAAACCCAAAAAACCAAACACCAACAAAAATGTGTTTTAGCATATAGCCTGTCTGGAAATTAGGTGTAGCATGGAAATGCCTTTTTCTCAGGAGCACCCAGATTGTACTTTTTCAGCAATAGTGCTGTTATGTACTGATTGTGTTTTAGAGAGGATCTACCTCCTTGATTATTTGCTGTAATCAAAGTGAAGTAAATAGATATCATATGGCAGGAGGGGACTTTTACCCTTTGGCAGCCTTCTGATATGATGAGATTATCACTTATCCACAGAAGGAATTGCAAATGAAGAGGTCATTTGTGAAGCTGTTTGGAGGTACTATATGAAAAAAAAGAGAACGATCTGAGTATTTGCTGAATAGGATGACATAATGTATAAATATTTTTACAACACAGCACAGCACAACACAATATATTGATATTGATATTGATATTGATATTGATATTGATATTTATTTATATTTTTTATATTTTATAATAGAATTAAATATTCTGATGAAGAAAAGCTTTATGTATTATCTCTTCATGAGAACTGGTTACAATATTAGCAAAGCTTTAATGCACCTATTTTATTTCTCTATGTACATTTTGAAAATGTAGTTCATGATTGTAACGCCTTCTTTGGAGGGGAAGTAAAAGTAAAGTCTTGATAATTTGTGGGCTAAGTTTGAATGGGAAGTCTGTTCTCTTTCTAACACAGTCAATTTTATTTCATGAAATAATGTTGAGTTTACTCCAACACCTCCAACAGAACAACAATTGTCAATGGCATTTTTGTTTATTCCCTTGTCTTTACAGCTATGTTCTGATCCTACCATCCCATATACAGTGATAGTGTTTCAGGGGTTGCTGTTTTTGCATGTGTAGATGAATGTAATTATTCATAATATTATAGGGTTTGGAAGAATTAATAATAAATTATTTATTGTGACACAATTAATATAATAAATATAACATAACATAATATATAATAATTAAGGAGCTCACTGTGTGTCACTTTTGCTGGCAGAGTTTCTTTACTCTTGTAGAGAAGAATTAGTGTGAATATGCACAGCTCATATGCTAATGTGTAATGATTAGTGTCACACCCTAAATTTGTGAGGTCTCATCCACTTAATGCATGATTGTAATGGTTTCGTATTGATAATAACCATTAAACATTCATTGGTAGGCTGCCTTGCCTACCGAACTGCATACAAGGGAGGGAATGTTTCGATGAAGATGTGGTACAGTAAAGAGAAACTTAAGCAGAGTTCAAAGAAATGTGGTCTCTTGTGTAATCCACACACTTCCTCACATGGGATTGTTGTGCCCAGTGAGCTTCAGAAGGAAACATCCAGCCCAGAATGCTGGACACCAGAAGACCCTATATGAAGAACTTAAGTACAAAGTTTAAGACTAATTAGCTCTCCTGTTACTTTAGTAGTGATAATTCATTTAAATTGATTTCATGGAGCACAGTTTGATCAAGCAAGGATCAGAGAGAGACCATCACTGACAGCTGCTGATGGGAGGAACAGATGTCAGGGGATTTATTCCTTTCTTCCCCTGTCCTGTTGGGTCTCTGAGAATTAGTGTTTGTAATGATAGCAGGCTTTAGAAGAGGTTTGCTGCAGTAGCTAACTTATGATCCTGATTAATTTTCTAAAACTCTGTAAACTGTAAATAAATGGATTAAAGAGCCATTTGATCTTCAAGAAGAGGTTTAAAGTGGCTTTGATGACTATATACCTAGGGGAATACAATGGATTATCATGGATAATTGATTAAAGAAGAGAGAACATTAAATGATGTTATATGTGAACACATAAAATGCACAATTTGTGCATGTGAGTTCTGTGTTGAGCAAATGCAGACATATATATGAGAGTGCAAAGTGGGCATATATAAGTATACATTACTATTTATTTAATTTCTCTCCTTTATAGTTAGGAAATGAGAGATGAGACTTTGCTCAGTTAAACTGCATTTGGAGATGGAACGGCATGCTACAGAACTGTGGGTGAAGTTCAGGAAACAGACAGATTTCTGTCAATCAGACAAGCTGTATCTATTAGTAAAACTGTCTGAATATAAAAGGCAGCACAATAACTGTAATCCTCTGTGAGCTGGAGAACTCGCTGATGATTCAGAAGGTTGATAGGTGGTGTAAATGCTAATATACATTGGAAATCATATGCCATAAATAAAAGCATATGAAAACGAGGTTGTTCTTGCTGTATTCCCCAACGTGTCTTAGCTTGGATGCCAGCATCTCAATCTGCTATGGGTATGTGCTCAAAAAGAGGACTCTAAGGAAAGCTTAAAAGCAAGTAGGGCTAATAATAAGGAGACAAAAAGATTGAGGAGCTACCCCTTCCAGATTTCTTGAAGGAGGAACATAAAGACTTGCTTCAGCTTTTAAAAGATCAAATTTTAAAGTCCCACATGACCAGAAATTAAAACAATTGAGAGTCTTGAGACTAGTTTTGTGACCTCATCAGATTAAACAATTTGCTGTCCTGCTCTGTAAACTGGATTTCAGTTTGCAGTGTATTAAGTCAGCAGTGCTGTATAAACCTTCTAAAAATAAGGATTGAAATGGAAGCAAGCCAGTGTTGACCTTAGTCCTGTGAAGGCAGGTTTACAGGAACTGAAGTGAACCTAAGTATCTTTTGCTCTCAATTTCTTTCTTCCTCTTGGATGAAATATGTTTGATTTTACAGGTTCATTTTGCTTTCCCATCTTTCTAGTAAAGACTCTGTGGAATAGAGAAGGTTGAATATAGCTTGGGGAGGGGAAGAGGGAAGTGATGCTTGTGCCTTATGGCTGTTACTTTCTTGCATCCATGATGGTACTTTCAGTTTTGTCAAT
Source organism: Anthoscopus minutus (assembly GCA_013399455.1). Taxonomy (NCBI): domain Eukaryota; kingdom Metazoa; phylum Chordata; class Aves; order Passeriformes; family Paridae; genus Anthoscopus; species Anthoscopus minutus. The sequence continues at coordinate 52,751 of VWYI01025249.1, forward strand.
CTTATAATTTAAATTATAATTTTACAGATAATATAAATGTTAAATGATATAAACCAATTCATTCCTTGCTTTTGCGCCTCTCCTGCATATATTCCCGCCCAGGTGTCATCGCTCTTTAAAATTAAGTGGAGAGAGAAGGATTTATTTTGCACCAGGGCTTTGGGAAATCTAGAAAGCAGCTGTTCACTTCCACTAGAGCAACAGAGACAGCACAGAGTGTCCTCTGGGAACTGACATTGAGTATAGTGCTGCATTATAAATACCAGTTCCTAAATACAGACTTGGCTCTCTGCAGCTGATGAATAGACCCATGCTGACTTAGTACAGGGAGTTAAAGAACAACATTTTCCTCAGTTTCAGAGGAAAGGAAGGTGCCTTACAGCATTTCTTTTACTTCACTGACTGTGTGGCTGGATAGATCTTTAGCAATCATTTATGGAACTGACTTTGATGCTTGCTGTGGCATCATCATTTCCCACTGAGGTGAGCTGTAATTAGGGGTGCAGATCCTCCATGCTGAGTTGGGCAAGATCCCACATGTGGGTCAGGGCAATCACCAGCACAAATACAAGCTAGGGAAGAATGGATTAAGAGCAGCTCTGAGGAGGACTTGGGCTGTTGGATGGCAGGGATCTCAACATGACCTGGCAACATGCTCTTGAAGCTCAGAAAGCCAGCTCTGTCCTGGCTGTATCAAAAGAGTCTTGGCCAGCAGAGCCAGAGAGGTAATTCTGCCCTGAAGTACAGCGCTCAGCTGTGAAGCCCCCAGTATAGGAAGTACATCAGCCTGCTGGAGTGAGTCCAGAGAAGGGCTGTGAAGATGGTCAGAGGGATGGAGCACTTCTATGAAGACAGGCTGAGAGAGTTGGGATTTTTCAGTCTGGAGAAGAGAAGGCTCTGGGGAGATCTTATAGGACCTTCCAGTACCTAAAGATGATCCACAAAAAAGCCAGAGAGGAACTTTTTATAAGGGCATGCAGTGATAGGACAAGCAGGAATGGCTTTACACTGAAAGAGAGTAGGTTTAGATTAGCTACTAAGAAGAAATTCTTTACTGTTAGGGTGGTGAGACATCAGGACAGGTTGCTCAGAAAAACTGTAGATGTCCCATTACTGGAAGGGTTTAAGGCCAGGTTTGACGGGTCTTTGACCAACGTGGTCTAGTGGAAGGTGTCCCTGCTGATGGCAGTGGGATTGGAACTAGGTCGCTTCCAACTCAAACAATTCTATGGTTCTCTAATCCTTTCCAGTGGAGTAGAAGACAGACGTGAGTTTGCCCCCTGATTTACTTCTGGGCATGGACACTGGTTTGATGCATAGCCCCTGATAAATGGCTTCACAGCATCTCTGCATCACCTGGCTGGTTCATGAACTGGAGCCTAAACATCCTCATAGTACTGTGGGGGTATCTCATAGTACTGTGGGGATACAGCACGCCACTTTAGATGTCTTTTGGCTTCACAGAGTGCCTCTCTATTCTTACCCATCTGAAATAACTTTCCAGTCTCATTTGGAGAGTTAAATGAGTCTCAGATAATAGGAAGGAATTAACTTTGTTCAACTAATACAAAGTAAAATGGGCAGTAAGTATCTGGGTAAGTTCCCAGTGACTGCTGAAAACGCTCCTCATTAGAGAACACTCATCTCTTTGGGTACTTTTTTACCTTTTGTGTTCCCTTTTCTGCAGTATAACTCTGTCTGTATTTTGTATTCTCATGCACCTATTCACCACCAGATATTGTCTGAGGTGGTAAGGAAGTAAAACAGACAGCACTTTGCAGCTCCCTGTGTCAACTGTGAAAAGCCTCCTGTGAATCACAGTTGAACAGACATGTCCTCTCTTCTTTAGAGAAAGCGTCCTAAGACAAGACTGTGCTGTCAGGAGACAAACAAGCTGCAGGAAGGAGTGTGATTTTTTTTTTCTTAATAATTCTTAAGTGAGTCTTTTTTACTCTGAGTGCTTTGTAATTAATCACCAGAGCACAAGCGATTGTTGGCATTCAAAATTCACAGCTGCATGATTATTTTGTTCCTGTAGATTTGAAATTGCAGTAGCTGGCAATATGTTAGCCCCCATATGAGCTACATTGCAATTGAAACTTTGGAACTTCCTCCCCCTGTCACTTCCATGCTGTGACATGAGCCCAAGATCCAGAGTTCAGCACACACAGCAGCGATATAGGTAGTAATGCAAGAGAGAAGAGAGAATCCCAATTGTACCCTCTGCATGAGGAAAGAAAGAAGTTGCAATAGGTAAATACAGTCCTTCACAGGGTGGTGGGGTTAAGTTAGAATTTCGAAGAAGACATAGTTTTGGGAATTGAAGAAGATTTTTATCTTGATCTCTTGGTATCTTACCTCTTGAGGAGGTAATCTCTTGATATACCTCCTCAATTAAAGCTTTATAAGTGAATTCCCAAAATTCATTCTTTCCCTCTTATTTTTCAGTATGTTTCCTGGTTGTCAGGAAGACAGCACCTACCAACTGCTTTTGGAATCAATAAAAGAAACCACAATGTTTGCTTTTGATTAATAACTTTTTTGCAGGGTATTCTCTTTTGTGAATCTCTCCCTTGATTTTTATTACAAAAATGGATGTTTAGAGCAGTGCTATTTGTAAACATTGTAAGAACCAGTCAAGCAAATAAACTTGTGTTTAAAAACTGATTCCCACCATTGAGGAAACCGTAATGTAGATGGAGCCTTAGGAGGAACCGGTTGGAAATTGGGTAGATTTTCCTTATGAAGAATTTAAATAATATTTCATAGTTTCTCAAAATGTTTAGCAGAAGGTCTCAGTTTTTCTTTGAAAAGGTGAATTTTTTCTTTATCAAGACAGAGTAGTTCTCAAGAAAGGAATGCACTTTCTGGAACACTTTCTAACTTTCTAAAAGGAATGCACTTTCTAACAATTTAACAATAATAATAATAATTACAATGACACAACAGGTTTGAACTGATGGAAAGGCTGTTGGAACAGGATTAGTGGGATGGAGGCTTGAACAGGGTAAAAATCAAAACAGATGTGTAGTTCTGTACACTGAGATTCCTAGGACCTGTGTCACCACATAGCTTTGCAACAGCAATTAAAATTAGCTCCCTCTCCAAAACAAATCACAGAACCCTTCTCACCCTTCTTTCATTTGCAAGTGTTGCCCCTTTGAGCTGTGTACAACCATATATCTTCTGTTTTCTGATTAGTGAAGAAGTAACTTTACAGTATTGGTCCCTCTTTTCCCTTTGGCAGTGGTCAGGCGGGCAGATGGAACACAGAACAGAACTCATCCATACATGCAATAATGTCACTTCTACTGGTACTGAATATGAATTTTTAGGTTGCTGTACTATCCGTGCTCCCTATCTGAGTGTGTTGTTTAATGCTTCATAGCTGTTTCCTTGGAAATAAAACCAGAAATGATGTTTCAAGTTATGCTAAAAAGTGCTGATCTTGTGTTTGCAGCCTTGCTATTTCCCTTGAGTGTAGGCAGGACAGAGCTATAGTGGGAGCTGTGCCTTGCCCCAAGGCAAAATTAGGACAAGGAAGACCACGTGCTGCTTTTCCTTTCCTTCTTTGAGTGTGTCCCGTCTCTTTGGAGCAAAAGGATTTCTGGTGTAATGCTGATACTAAATTAAAGTAAACAGGGCCGATGGGCAACTTGCAAAGAGTTTAGCTCAGCTAAGCATTCCAGTGTTATTTCTTATTAATTATTGAGAGCACCTTTGTGCTGGAAATGGTGGAATACACAGAGGATAATGTGAACTAGAGAACACGCAGCTGACTGAGTCACTGTACTGCATTTCCACCAAATGCAGTTTAGTGATGAAGGGTGAGAGGGGTTTTAGTGTCATCGTGCCTGTGAGTCAGGCATGTGCAGACAGAGTGACTTCATGCAGCTTCCAGAGCACACACTTGGGATGACTTTTTACATGAGAAAGCCTATGCTTTCTTGATCCTGCTAAAATCTGGCTGTCAGGTGTCATGAAGCATCACAGGCTCAGAGTTTCCTCTTCTATGCGTGGTCCTCCCAGCGTCAGAACTGGTAGTATCACTTTCCTTAAGGAAAAACTTGCTCTGGAGTCTACTTTTTCCAGTCTATTCTAGCATATAGGACTGTAAGAAATTAATTCAGGACTGAGCCATGCTGTCCTCTCAAACTGAGTGGAATTCAAGCTGATGACTTAAAAGGGAAAAACATACACTTATTGGCAATGTCATGTGGCATCAAGCACTTTGAACCTGTGAGAATGAATCTTCTAAATTCTTCTCCCTGGAAAATCAGTGAATGAAGTTTTTAATTCTTTCATAGCAGAGTCAAAAGATTTGTTCACAGGACTATTTCATCTGGAATAGAAATTGCTGTAGGACAAAATCAGGGCAGATATAAATTTTACAGTGAAAAGGACGCAGAAAGAATGCATGATGTGAGTCACACATACAAGCACCAAGAGAATGTGCTCTGAATAAGTTGCATTTGCAAGGAGGTTTAAAAGAGGAGTAATGGGACACAGTTTTCAAAATAGATGTAGCACACAGCTCTTTTAGGTGCTCTCCATCTCCTGTACTCTGGCTGCTCTTCCAGAAGGTTGTGCCATGTGAGCCAGTCTCATGAGGATGTCTTACATAAGGGCATCTCAAATCACAGTAATGTTCAGCTAGCCAAAACCCTGTGAATGACAGTTTCAGAAAGTGTTTGAGTGGAACTGTGGAGACAGATCCAGCTTTTTGTTCTGTATTAGTAATTTCTCCTAACATGTCTTTGTTCTACATCACTGAAGAAAAAAGCAGCCTTTACCACAGGTTATTGCTCAGTTATGTCTGTCCCACTGTGGGGCAGAGGTAGAAACAGTAACTACTAACTGAGGTTTGAAAAGTGAATAAATCTTACTGCCATATTAGGAGCAGGTGTTTTTAATCTCTGCTTGAACCGCACTTTAGAACCTTTGACTGAGTAAAAGGATAACAACAGATATTTTGCTAAATTAGGTTTCAAAAAGATCCTAAAAGTGAGAGTTCTAGATTACAATAATTTCTTGTCCAGAGAGTTAAAAAAAGAGCAGCATTAATTGTATGCTAATCAGTGACTACTTAAGACAGTGGTTAACATTACCATAAGTAATTAATAATTCTTGGACTTGAATTTGAATACTGAAATGTATTTGTGCCATGTTTATATGGTCTCTTCTTATTTATCTCATCTTATTTTTCTCCCTCTCTCTTTATTTTTTCTTATCAAGATAATAAATTCAGTACTTCACAACTGTTCTGATTCTTTTCTTCTCAAGATACTCAGGTTCCTCTCTGTGAATAATAGTTGCTTTTTAAAGCAGTTGTGTGTGCAGCAAAGGGCAATACACTGGTGTTTTCAGAATACAAAGTTTTCAAATAATTAGATTGAGATGGGGGATCTTGTCTTGTATGTAGGTCCACAAAGTACTATTTTTCTATTTTGTACAGGGCCATACATCATTCTAGCATCTGAGTGCTTTCTGGCACTGCAATAAGCAGTGTCTTTAGTGTTTTGAGGTCCCTGAGTTCCCCTAGATCAAAAGCAGACTCAGAGATTGCATTTTGTTTTTCCAGCTACTCTAGGGACCAGTGAAGGCACTGGATTTGATCCTTCCAGCTGACCTTGGAAACTTTGGAGTTACAAAACCTCCTTTACACTGGCTTTACAATATGTTGCTGTTTTTAAAATACGTAGGCTGCTTTTTTAATTAAGCAATGCAGAACAACCAAATGTTAATGGCATTTGTCAATACAAAGCAAATGTATCCTTGGAGCATATACAGTCCCAGGTTTGCAAACAATTTGGAAATCTTCTGAGATTTTAATACAATTTAGCTTTCCTTAGAACAAAATAATTATGTTTGGACATTTTAAGGACTGCTACTTCCAGTTAGATGAGTAAATCTGATAATAACCATGTGCCTAGAATTTGGTGATCCAAAATGTGCAGGATTACATACTGAACTATTTTTTGCTGAGGAAGCAATGTATAATGAGCTCTGAGAGCTGCCAGCAAATGTCTGCGGCTTTAAGTCATGCAGTTAAAAAATAAATTCAGTCCTGTGAATTGTGAGCAGCTCTTCTGGAATCTTTTTAATATGTGTAAGGCAGGGTGTGCGTAGAAATAGCAAATGCACTGATACCACAGTGCAAACATTTTGGAACAGGAAAACAATGTTTTCCCTGCTGTTTTATTTGTTTTAACTAACTCCCCTGCAGCATCAAAAATGATATCTGGGACCATCTCTGGGCTCTTAAAAAGTTCCTGTACTGTGTTAAACTGAGGTGGTGGAGTGATAAATCAGTGTGAGCCTGAAGGAAATATGGCTCCATGCATTATGCTTTGCTATGCTTAGTGTGAGGTCGGTTGCTGAGGCTTGGCACGGGTTATTGACTGTTTGGGGAGAATGAGGAGCTACTGCAAGGACTGCTTACACCAATAAGGCGTCAAGCTGATGTTCTTACTAGACACATTGCCAGGGCAGGAAGGCAGTTCAGAGACTGCTGGCTAACCAGTCCCCATGCTTGGGTAGTAAGGGACCCAGCTTTACTGGGTTATGATGTACCTGCTGGGGGAAAATGTGCTGCCTTGACTGGATCGGTGCTTGCAGGACACTGCACATCCCAGTGAAAGCTGCCAGCTGGAAGTGCTGAGACTGAAACATGATGCTTCCCAAGAATGCTCCTCTGCAAAAGTAGCTATGGTGTCAATCACTGAGATACATTTCACAATCTTTCTTTTACAATTAAGCTTTGGGGAATGGTGACTCTTGGTGAGGTTGAACAAAAGCCTGACTTTTCAATGACTCTCATGTTGCCTCTTGGCACTTATGGATCAGTGCCTTCTTTATTTTGCTTACACTATTGCTTCTTCTGTTTTTTCACAGAATTTGGTAGGCATGCCTCATACTGGCTGAATAATATTTATATAAATGATGTATTTTCTGTGATATCCTAGGTCCTCCAAAACATCCTGGCAAAATTTCAGCAGCTTCACTTCAGGTGTTGCAGTGTGGGCAGACTTAGATGCTTTTCAAGATACTTATTTTCTTAATCCACTTACCTGCAGGACATAATTGCCTTGTGGCATACTGATCTGGCTTTGAGAAGAAAGAGAGAAAAAGAGAAGACAGTGTAGCATCCAAGCTTTTGATTCTTTTTTTTTCCATTTATTATTCTTTGCTACTAAACTAAGCAGAGCTCTCTTAGTTTGTAGGCATAACATTGCCTCTATGTAAAAGCTTTTTTTGTCATCTGGATCACCTTAATTTTTTACCATCCTCTGAACATAAACCATGAAAATTATCTCTTTTCTTCCACCCTACCTTGTGAATCCCAATTATAAATTCTGAGAGAGTCAGAAACAAAATGTATGGAATACAAGACATTGCAGTTTAAAGGTTTTAGGGACACTCATTTGGGATGACCTGCATAAATCATTTACTGGTCATGTAATGCTTCAGTAAATTGGAAGTAATTAATCCATAAATGAAATTAGTGGGAAATATCAGCATGAATTTTAATAGAAGTGTACTATTCACAGGAATGAAACTTATTAAACTTCAAAATACGAGGCAGCTTCTTCACCTCCTAGACTCCACAGTTGTGATTATAACAGATGGACATTCAGAGGCACTAAATTGGCTGCATGAATGCTAACTGGATATGAAGAGTGTAAGGGTAAAGGAGGGAGATAGTACAAAGAAAATCAAGACTGAGGACAAAAAAATCCCGGCTTTATACCATGCCTGTTCTCCAGTTTGTGGTGAGTTATAATGTTCATCATCTGCACTACCCAGGGGTTTGTCTTCCTCAGGAAGAAAGGTGAAAGAGTTTATCTTGCCTCTTGTATCCTTGCTTGGGTGTGTTCCCCCATTAGAAGTACTTTTCTCTCTGAGCATGCTTTTCCTGTCTCACAAGGTGCAGCCTCTGTTCAGCCTGGTGCTTCTGTTGGATTACAAAACCTTCACACCACTGAGAGCAGACCGTGAGCAGCAGCTTTTTCAGCATGGCTTGCTGCAGCCTGAACTGCAAGTCTGTACTTTGTATGTCTCTCTCCTAGCTCCTTTCCTGCCAGACAATGCTAAGGTGTCGTATGAATACTTGATTACAAATTTTCAAATAAGTTCTCCTAAGGAAAAAACAGTTCTCTCTAGACTGATGCTTCTTGGGAAGCTCAATGGAACTGTATGTGCATGTATTTTCTGTCTGCCTATCTGATACTAATAATTCTCCCGGTCTTTAGAAAAGTAAAGCTTGCCTGTGTTTATCCAATTTCTTCAAACTGAAATCTAAAGTTTGGTTCTTTTATTCACATGCTTTTCTTGTATGTCTGGTCAGTGCTTAGTTTCAGTTCAGTTAATATGCATTTATATGCCTTACTTTTCAACTGAACTTTTACCCGTCATGGGCTGAGAGGCAAGTTATATTGTCACGCCTCAGTTAATTACCAATGCCATTATTTTTTTTGTTTGTGGTGCCTAAGCAATCAGGAGAGCAGCAGGTTAAGTCACATTTGCAAAGAGATCACGACTCAATTAGTGCTTAAGCATATAAAATTTAAAAAGGAATAATTAAGAGTATGGCAGTAGCAACATTAAATGCCTGGTTCAGTGCTAAGGAACCTGCTCTACATAGAAGCTCACTAAAAGAATGAAGGATTAGAAGGAATGTATGTAATGCCTGAAAGCAACAGGGAATTTGTGTGAGAGACACTTCTCACAGAAAAATTAGAAGCGCTTGTTACAACAGGGCACAGCATCTGGTTCTGCAAAATCAAATGTCTTTGTTTTGGAGGATTTGCTGCATGGCTAGCTTAATTTTGGTTGTGAAAACAGAATTAAAAAGCATCCAACATTCAAGATCATCCCTGTTCACTCCAATCAAGAAGGTCCTAAAGTGTCAAAGTTTTATTTATTAGCTCTCCTCTCTCTCACTAGGGAAAATTGTTTTAGCTTCTAGGTTGAGCCATGCTTCTTTCTCTAGCATTTTGTAATTACACTAATTCCCATTATTTTTAACTACTTGCCCCAAAAAGTACTGAACTGCAAACTCAGTAACTGAATGGATCACTGCATGGGATTGGAAAGGCTGTCTCTAATTTTATTCTGCTTACAATCTGATGGTACTGACAGTGTGGAGAAAATATGCTGAAGGAAGCACCTTCAAAGGGAAGGAAGTTTACTTACTGTGCTAAGCAGTTGGAGCCAGCTGAGGAGCCAGTTTATTGGGTTATAGATCCTTCCCTGGAAACAAATTAATTTGAGAGACATTGTGTGGGTGCTATTTTTTAGCTGGGTGAAATATTTCTAAAAGGGGTAGAGGCTCAAGGATTTTTAAAGGAACTCTAGAGAAAGAATTGTTGTACACAGGAGCATAGATATGCCAAAAAACTGTTCACCTCCTTTTCTATTGAAAAGGCAGTTCTAGCTTGTCCTCCAGCTCCAGGCTGAGAGGAAGCAGCCCCTTGGCTGTGGCTTTCTCCTCCTCACACTGCAGATTTATTTTCCAAGTTTGTCATCTTGCTCACTCATTGGGGTAATTTGTGTCTGAGCAGTATGCAACTGCTTGCCTTCTCTATAGGAAGCTGGCTTGGAAAAGAAGACTTCATGAAGAAAATCCAGCTGCTTTTAAATCTGGGTGCCTCCAGATCTCTACTTTGTGGAACTGTTTTACTCTTCCTTAGTTTTTAAAAAACTTGCACACAGCCTCTGTGATGTGAGGCTGAGTAATGGAGATGGCAGCAGCACACAGGAGAATAGGGAAGCTGAACTGCAGAATTAGCACTGTAAAAAACAATACTGGCACTGCACCAGTCTGCAGCCGTGACTGGGCGTACAGATCCTCACAGAAGGTGGATGGAGTGAATGTGCTTTTTTTCACTGCATTACACATCCATTCAATGATGAGATCCTAGCGGAATTTGAATCTTCAGTGAAGAACAGCCACTTTCGTGTTGCCACTTGGATATACAAGCACCAAGATGTTTATACCCCACAGTGCCACGTAGAATACATAGGGAGTCCACTTCTCCTTCTGGGAAGTACAGTTTGGTACAGTGGTGGTCTGCTTTAGTACTGTTATGAAGTAGAGGTTACTATTTTGAGAAAAATTATATTTTTGTGCAGCAAAATTTCCGCTCATTGGTATGTGAACTTTTTCTGTGGGACAGGGGTACTGGGTAACACCATGGGGTCTCTGATATCTTGAGTAAGGGAAAGATTGTCAAATATTTCTTTTTTACATAACAGGTGTGTGCGTGTGTATGTTTAAAATAGCATGTGTTTTAAAATATCTGCAAATATTTTCTGAGTCTGAAAAACTGGTCAGGAAGCATGCTTCTTCATAGAGTCTGCAACACTTTGTCTAGTGAGCTCAATACAATTTTAACCAGCTGAGGTTACACTTAGTGTAGACATTTAGTGTGGATTTAAACAGGCCTGAGGTTTGATTACATTTGCTTTTCTTATAGAGACACCAACCTCTTTTCTTGACAGATGCAGTGGGTTGACCCTGGCTGGACACCAGGCGCCCATTGAAGCCTTTCTATTCTTCCCTTCCTCTACTGGACAGGGGAGAAAAAATGTAATGAAAGGCTCCTAGATCGAGATGAGGACAGAGAGATCATTAACCAGTTACAGTCAAGAGCAAATAGACTTGGGAATGCTAGTTTAATTTGTTGTTAAATTGTAGTAGAATAATGAGAAGTAAACTCAAATCTTAAAACATCTTTCCCTCACTGCTCCCTTCTTCCCAGCTCTGGTTCACTCCTGATTTTCTATATCTCCTCCTCCCCCAACTGTGCAGGAAGACAGGGAATGGGGCTTGCAGTCAGTACTTCACATACTGTCTCTGTCGCTCCTTCCTCCTCAGGGGAAGGACTCCCACCCCTGCTCCAGCATAGGAACCTTCTCACAGGTGACAGTCCTCCATGGACTTCTCCAATGTGAGTCCATCCCATGGTCAGCAGTTCTTTACAAACTGCCCCAGCAGCCCAGCAAAGGGGGAATATCGATGTGCCAAAGCCATGGTACACATGACAGAGAAACCTGTCAGAAACAACTGTTAGCAGAAACCCAGGTAATAAGATGGGAGATGCTGCATTCCTGCTGCTCCAGAAAATCAAGAGCCTGTTGCCTTCCAGGGCAGGCTGCCAAGTTAGTCATTCTCCTTCATCCTTGAGCTGCAGGTTAAGAGCCAGAGATTAATGCCCTCAAGGGACTGGGTAGATCAGATGTCTTTTGTTTCTTGTACTGGGGCTTGTGCTAAGGGTATGTTCATGACCAGAGCATTAGGGGTCAATAGAGCACTAAGGGGTGTTTTAGTACATGGTTAATTACTTATCATGCAGGCTGATTGATTGCCTATCTATTAAATCTTCTGTTGGTGGACTTATGAAATATATTACTCATCTGTAAAATGGTTATAACAGCTACAAATCATTTAATAAACCTTACAATTCCTTTATGTACCTATTCTTTAGAGTGAAGAACTTCATATCCTGTGTTTTTAAATTGCACACATTACAACAGCACCTCATGTGAGTATACCTACTATACCGTAGAACTCAGTAGAAAGGATCAACTATGTTTCATAGTGGCTACTTATATTCCTCTCCAAGTTTTGATCCTTGCCTTTTTGAAAGTTAACACGCTGCCTTTAAAGATGTCCTACAAGGTCTGTGGCAAAATCCTGTATAACTGTTGGAGCCAAAGTGAGCACAGCCATTTTCTCCGTCAGTGGAAAGTACTTGTTTGGGGCTGTTACACCACTGTGAGAACCAAAATGTGCCAGCCAAATGCCAGGTGGTTCTTTCCAGTGGAACCTGGTGGGGTTTTCAGTGGCTTATGAAAAATAATGTAAGTTCTTGGCCAACACTGTTTTCATTTGATTCAGTCATGGGTAGGCTGGCTTACCCTGCTGGTACCTGAGGGCATTTCTGATTGTGCTTGCTTATGTTTGTTTGTGGAACTGAGAAATGATTCCAGGGACTGTGGAAACCTGGGAGTGAAGCCTGTTTCCAAACTCTCTTACTCCCAGTAAAACCTTCTCTCTCTAAAGAGCAAGGGCTGTACTAGCTATGTCAGATGCCAGCATTTCCCTGCTTTTGTAGAGACCCTGTGGAGGACTTGCTGACACTTTTACCAAACTGGGGAGCTGTGTGGATGAATTCTCAATATTTGAAAAGCTACAGTTTTCTTCTTTTTTTTGCTCATTTGAGTCACCTACAAATGTATCATTCAACCCCTGTTGCTGTTGCTGGGAAGAGACTGCCAGGGCATTTTTTAAAATTAAATTTTCAAATGCTTCCTTCCCACTCCTATGCTTTTTATATTAGCCTTTTGGAAATCAGAAATTGAAATCTGTTTCCTCCCTCAGGTTTTTTCTCTCTCTTTTTCCCTCCTTTTTTCCCTTATATTGCTTGAGTGTTTGATGACTGGTTTTAGAAGTCAGCCTGTAAGTTCATGAAATGAAACAAGCCAAACAACAAATGGTACTACGCTGAGATGGGGGCGGGGGGGGGGATGCGTTAATATATTTTGCAGAAAGGCTTTGCAGACTTCAGACACAGGCAGGAGTGCAGGGACACATTAGGTAATATTAGAATGGAGATAATCCCATAAATACCTGTAGCACAGATGTGGGCTGCCAATAGGCAGCTGATACCAGACAAGGAAATGTGTCTCATCCCAAATGAAATGTGTCTCATCCCAAATGAAATGTGTCTCATCCCAAATGAAATGTGTCTCATCATGAGACATCCTATGCTACACCTCAGGACATGCTGACATGAAGGCTGGACATTGGAACATAGGTCCAACAAACCTTTTCAGTTTCTCTCCTCTTAGTGCAGAGGGGTGTGGTGTCATTCTGTGTCTGGAGGTGATGCTGGCTCAGCCTGGCCTCCCTGGCCGCTGGCTCCCCACAGAATGCATCAGCACCCCAAAGTGGCCATGAGCCTGTGCCTGTCTTATTTCTCTTTCCATGTGCCTTTCCCTTCTGTCAAGGGATTAACTTTAGGTGTGAAATAAGAAGAAAATCAGTCCCTTCTATTATAATAAAAACCTGGCTCTGGGAGTCCTGGCCAATGATTCTGGCTTTGGCGGTTTCATCACAAAATTCTTGCTATACATGTATTTTCATTAAAAAAACCCCATCCACCTAAAAATCAGTTCAGTTTTTCAATTATTTAGAGAGATTTTTTCATGGCTGGAAGCTCTGGGACATGACCTTCAAAGTTGCTAGTGTTAGTGGCACATAGTTAAAAACAAAATTACTTCTTGGAAGAAAAACTTATAATGATGAAGCAAAAAAGCTTAATACTTTGGCGGTAGCTGCCTTTTGTATTTTTTTTTTTAAATGCTTGTAACTGACATAACTGTTGACCCTGGAAAAGAAAACATGGGGGTACCAGAGGATTGCCTATCTTCCATGTCTCCTGACTGCAGAGTGATTTATACTTCATCTGTATACTTGGTATTAATGATACCAAAAAATATAATTCTTTTTTATTGTTGTTCAAATTATAGCTTTGTTATTGAAGACTTTCCTGAGGAGGGCTTCTGGAAATGTTCAAATTAGCAAGCCCATATGTAAGGAGTCTTAACCTATGGCTTTCCATGATTGTATAACCTCCTCACTCGCATCAGAAATTCCAGCATGAAGTAGCTGCTGAAAGCATTGTTTTTTGTTCATCCTCAGATCTTTGTTCAGGCATTTCTAACATGGCCCTTCACTCTGCCCCTTTTCCTCTCCAGCTAAAAGAATATGAAGTAGGATCAATATTTTCCCCTTATTGTTGTTCTGTCATCATGTTCTGAATATTCTCTTTGTAGGGATGAACTGAATATCCTCACAGCCATGAGCATCCACACAACCAAATGCTGCCATCTTCTCTCCACCCCCTGATTCCCAGTGCTTTTTTTCCAGTGTGCCTCAAATCTCACGAGCAACTTCCCTCTGGCTTCCTGCTCCTTTTGGACATGCACACTGCCCAGCGATGAGATGTGAAGGAAAAATTCTAGCAAAACAAGGACATGGCGCTTTGTATGAATCCTATTTGCACAACCTGGCTGAAAGCAAGGCAAACAGTGTCCTTGAAACTGCCTGAGAACAAGCAGTGAGGTGGTAAACAGGGAAAGGAATGCAAAAACAAGGGGCACTGTTCAGGGATGGGGGGCAGAGGGAAGTTAGCATAGAGATGGGCACAATATTTGAATATAGCCATTCACGTAGAAGTGTATATTGTAAATAAATTAGTTTTAACCAATAGCAGATTGTTTGCCACGAGAACCCTGGAAAAACTCTATAAGAATGTACCATCTAGATAATAAACAAAGTTCACTGTTACCTCTATGAGGATTTAGTGAATATTCCGTCAGTCTCCCTTTCTATAGAGATGTTACGTCCTCCCTTCTCTCATGAGCTGTTCTGTCCTTAAATATGAGTCCACTTGCACATCTCAGTCATGCTTGGCTGACATATGGTGTGGATCTCATGGGCCTGATGAAGCACCATCTAGAGTCTGGTTGCACAAGGTGACAGTCTGGCATACGTGCAGCCTACATGGGGTCCTGATCTGCAATTAGATGCCTCTTGACACCCTCTAATGCTCGTGTTTCTTGATGGAACCTGTTGACTCCAGAGCAAGCCTCTGGAGTTAAGTAGCCTTTGTCATAGCTATTATGTATGCAAAGTAATTGTTATTTACTGTGAACTCTGTCTTGCCCATTCCCTGCACAGAAGATCTCCTTGTCAGTCATTTTAAAAACAGCTCAGGGAAATCCTGAGCACAGTTAAACAAATGAGTCCTGAAGGCAGGACTTTACAGCCACAAAAGACATCAGTTATAAACTCAGCTCATCCAAACACCTTAAAAATGTTGCCAGACTCCTCAAGTTACGTGTTGCAGGGAAGGCAAAGCTTTTCCTGTTTCCAGAGTGGTGCCATTGGAGACGTTGTAGGGTTGAACTGGACTTTGTGACCTCCACGGAGAATCAGGGAAGTCAAAAGGTCTGAGGGGAAGCAGGAGTCTGGCATGTGCAATGGTACAGTTGGCTTGCAAGAAACTGCATTAGAGCCTGACCATAGTGTTGCTCCTCATCCCTTGCCACATTTTCAGCAAAGGGAGACACTCCAGCCTTTATAATGTATTGATTAGTGAGAGAAAATAGCATGCCTGGAGATGCTCTCTGTAGGCTCTCAGTGAAACTTTTCAGCCAAAAGTAGGTCAGGTTTGAAAACCTAGTGTGTGCACTGAAGCACAAAGGCAATGATGGAGAGGACTTGTTCCCAGTAATGATATTTTAAACAAAGGGAAAGAGCCGGCATTCTGTTTGTTTAATGTCTGCAAGCTGATCGGATGTTTCACTACAGCAATGTTTTGCTTTTAGATACTATCACAGTATTTACTTGCAAAGATAGGACAATGAGTTGCAGGCAGAGGCTGGCAGGGAGGATGCAACAGCAAAAGAAGCTAAATAGTATAGTTTTTCTTGTTATAATTCTGATACATTGCAGTACCCATTATCCAGACACAAAATGAGAGGCGCTCCTCTGGTCTTACAGGCAGAGTAGCTAAGGTGGAGGAGACCATTACCTCTGTATTGTGGACAGGGATCTGATACTAATAGAACAAAAAATTTGCTACAGGTCTAAATAAAGTTTTTATCACACTGTGTATGAAACCAGTGTCATGTTCTTGCATCTGCTCCTCAGTACAAATGTCTTTCAATTAAAAGAAGGGTTGGCCAGCTTGTTTTTGCCACATGTCAGATTGAGCAGTGAGGCAGGGGGATAGTAGTGGATGTGCCTGCTGGACTGTACACCCTTGCTAAAGTTGTGAAGCAGTGTGTGCAGCACTACAGGTACCCAACGAAGTAAACTGAGTTCCTCTGAGATGTTGCTCTTTACCAGGGTCTCTTACATTGATGTCTTAATGGGACTTCTCTTCATCCCTTTTGGAGTTGTGCAGGATTATAAATGTCAGGATTATAAAATGGTTAAGATAGCTTAGTTCCAATCCCCCCTTGGTGTGGACAAGGACACCCTCCATTTGCCCAGGTTGCTCAAAGCCCTGTCTAACCTGGCCTGGAACACTTCCAGCAATGGGGCATCCACAGCTTCTCTGGACAACCTGTTCCAGTGCCTCAGCACCCTCACAGCAAAGAATTCTGAATATCTGATATAAACCTACTCTTTCTGTTTGAAGCCCCAGCAGCCTCTTGGGCACCTCTGGTCCATGAGGACACCTCCTGTGTGGCCAGCAGATGAGGGCCTGGGGAAAGGGAAAAACTCCTTAAGGGGTGAAACTTTCCTGTCCTGAGAAGGGTGTCTTAACTAATGTGCATGTTTTGGTGAGGATTCATCCTCTTTCTCTACTGTCTATAGAAAGAGCTGAGATATTTAATTTTCACATCTAGTCTGCATTTTTTCTGGAAAAATGGGACCTGCTGGATTATTGGTCTCAAATCCTACTGGACGGCACCAAGACACTCAGCTGATTTTCTTTAGCAATGGTTTTACAATAATAGAGTAATACTCTCCCAGGGCTACTGATAACAGAGCCACTGTACACATCAAGAATACTGTGCTGCTTCAGTTATTCATATTTATTGTGCTTTGATATTTTTGGAGAAGGTCTGACAAGAAGCAAAATATTGTGACTACCGCTGATAAAGTGAGACAAAGGGAATGATCTAGAATCTGGCTTGCCACAGCATCTTTTTCAAATCTATTCTAGGTAGGCTTTAAGGGAGACTGCAACCCTTCAACCTCTGAGTGCTTTCCAGTAATGTGTTAAGAGATGCTACCGACATCTGCTGCTTGTGAGTCATCCTTCTTTTACTCTTTTCCCCTAGCTAGAAGGGTATGTGCTTTTTGAAAAGAAATATGCAGCTTTATATCCTATCTAGCATGTCTATTTAGTGCCTAGGGCTCTAAAATGTTTAGAAGTCTGCTTAGATAAATACCAGAATTCTTCGTGTTGTTATGTGACTTTTGAGTGGGCAGCAGAGACGGTTACCCCTGTGGTATGCTGGGTAGAAAGCCACAGCACAGAAACGCCATGAAAATTTGCCTGCATGTAGCATCAAAATCAGAGTCAAAGCCACACCTCGAGTCCTGTAGTCCCTCAGTGTTGGTTATTGGTGATGTGCTGGGAAAGAACATTGGGCTCTCTGTGGCTTACACAGGGTTTTTATGGCTGTTCACCAAAGTGTTGGTGGCAAACGCCTTGCTTTCTGAGAGCCCAGACATGAAAGCACAGTAGTGGGATCATAGGGAATGTTTTCAGTCTTCCTTTCTCTTTCACCAAACATGTTTTTGAGGTGGCTGCTGCAGTGGTTTATAGACTCTAGCTCTGCCCAGGGGATGGATCTGCTGTCTTTACTGACACTGGTTTTTCTTGCACCGACTTGAAAATGAAGTCAGGGCTGTCGACGCACTGAGACTATACCTTATCAGAAATTGCTGACAGAAAATGCTTGTTTAATTTGGTATTGTTCTAAGCAAAGCCAGCAGTTTACCATATCTTTGTATGTGCTGTTCATTTATCAAGCAGAACCATGGATGAAATTTGTCAGAGAAGATGAAGGAGGCACAGTATCTTATAAATCGGTCAGTTTGGAACTCTCACTGTGAGTGATGTTTCAGAAATGCTAACATCATCTGTAATTACTCAAAATTACACATAATTTATGTTGTGCTTGTTCACTTCTCTAACAGTCTAGGAAAGCACTTTACAATTAACTCTGGATGATAAGATTTAATTGGAGCTTTCAGACATTTTTATCCTAGTTATCTGTTTTGAGTTGTAAATGCAACAGTGACTTTTGATTTCTTTGGTGGTTGGACAGTTGACTGAATAGTAAATGATGGTTCAAATATACAGAAATCACAAAGTGAAATTCCCTTGGATAAGTAGCAGAGATAATTTTCTGTTGTGGAACTATATTTATCATTTAACTCAAGATTATGTTTATGTCATGGGTAAAAAATAATTTTGCACCTGAGCTATAGCTCAAAATTCTATTGCCCACCTGCCACCTATGCCATAGGCATAATTTACTAAGTTGCAAGAGGAATTCTGTTTAGATCAGCAGACTGTTGAGACAGGTGACCATTCCTACAATGATTTTTTTGAAATGCTCTAATTTTTAAACTTCTCTGTGTTCCCATTTATTTGTCTACAAAACAACCCAGACTATTCTGTAGCAGCATTTACAAAACACTGCAATCTCAGGACAAGAGCATAGTGTATAGGCAGAAAATGCACTTTTCCCCTTCCTTCTTGTGCACATCTTAAATGCAAGATCATGGTTAGCAGGCACAAGATTGAAGCTGTTGAAAGTACATACCTCAACTAATTAGTTTTCTTTTTGAGAATATATCTCTAAGCTGAAAGTAAACAAGAATTTTTGTAACAATCAGGCTGCTCTGAGGTTGGAATAAGTTATATGGAGTCTGGTGTTTATGTTTCCATTAAAAATACATTTGATTGTACTTAATTTTTTTCTACTTTTTCCATCTGTGATACCTATGATCTTACAGAATATTTGGTTGAGCTTTATAAAAAAAAGACACTGCTGGACAGGTTGTCTCCCTTTGTCAAGCCCCAAGAATAATCTACAAAAAGAAAAGAAAAGAAATAATGCCAAATAACCCATCATGTGTTAGCACCACTGCTTGAAAGAAAAGTTTTCCATATTTTTATTTTCCTAGATATGGTAGAAAAGACCAAATCTTCTGTTCAGCACTCATACTGTGATGCTGAGGAGGATCATGTTGCACCCCAATTAACCGTTGTGCATTTGGCAGAAAGAACCATAGAATCATCACAGAATCACAGAATAGCCTGGGCTTGAAGGGAATTATAGATCATCTAATTCCAGTACCTCTCCCATGGGGAGGGACACCTTTGACTCGTTCCTCAGAGCTCCATCCAGCCCAGCTTTTAACACTTGTGGTAATATCTGGAACTACTAATCCTTTAATTAGGGATTCAGCTTCCTAAATTCCCTTGAGTCCGGTAACCTCCACCCTTCCCACAAGGCAGAAATAATACCTGATCCCATTATGATACCTCTTGTCATTACTGTTGTTATTGGGTTTGTGTGGCATGGCAAGAGCTTCTGCCTCTAGTATTAAGGTGTAACTCACGCACCTTTGGGAAAAAATGATGTCATTACTCCTCATAAAACCAGCCTATAGATATTAAGATGTGCATTTGAAAATTCATATTTCCCAAGAGCTCTATTCCCTGATGGTGAGCTTAATAACAAATGAGGTCTGAAAATGATATTCAGATCATGTACTGTCCCCTACATCAGTTCTTAAAAAATCACATGATTTTTTTAAAGTCATTGTGAAGTGGCTCTCTTCTACCTCCTCCACCATATTACTCTCATGTCTCTTGGGAAATACAGTATCAACATTGCACTGCTGCTTCTGTTCAGCCAGTGATGC
Organism: Anthoscopus minutus; assembly: GCA_013399455.1. Taxonomy (NCBI): domain Eukaryota; kingdom Metazoa; phylum Chordata; class Aves; order Passeriformes; family Paridae; genus Anthoscopus; species Anthoscopus minutus. The sequence goes on from VWYI01025249.1 coordinate 72,222, forward strand.
AGGTAGCCTGATGTACCACCTCTGAGGTCAACAGCAAAATACCTTGTGTGTCAGTGTGGGCAAGGTATTCAGAAGGTTGATATAAGAAAGCAAACCAGAAACTTGGTCCTTGAAGTCTTGGTTTGACAATGAGACTCCCTACCTCCTACTACTTTCCTAGGATCACAGCTCTGACTCCGTTTCACTGCTGTCTATTAATTTCCTGTTTGTTTCAACAGGATGTACTGATGGAGATTTTTACTGCATTACAGTCCAAATGAGAGGCAAATCACTGACCTTTTGCAGGAGAATGAATCCCTTAGGTGATACAGATGTTTTGCAGCAGTGGCTATCTTGGAGCTCTTCATGGCATGAGGGAGACAGGGCACAGCTAACTGAAACGCAGCTCTTCCTCTTCTGAATGCTGCACATCTCAGCAGGCACAAATTAGAATGTCTTGGACAGACTCACTGCCTGCTTACACCAGCTTCTTGTGGGAGAAAATACATTGAAGGCTATTCCTTTGAGCAGGATGAAATGATCTCACACCCTGACACACAGGAGGAAGGAGACCAGCAACATTACTAGGTTATAACAGTAGAGATTTCCTCACATGCCATCCTCACTTATTACTGAGCTCGCCTTCCCTCCTTAGTTTGATCTAACTGATAAGCTGTCATAAACCAAAGTGAACTTAGTTATAAGAGCCCGGTAGTACCAACAGAAAAGCAGCAGGATCTCCTCAACTTTGAATTTGTCCAGGTCAGAACTTTTCTGGAATCTGTAAGGTATCACTTGTGCCTCTTTTAAATGCCTCCTTTTTCTTACTCATGGCCAGGACAAGTAAGATGTGGTGCATATGCAGAACAGACTTCTGGGACATATCCATCCCTCCAGTTTGATGGTTCCTGTGCTCAGACAGAAGGTTCTAGTTTGTGCTATGTGAAAGTTGTATCAAGGAAAATACTGGCATGGGCTAATAAATCATATTTCAAGGTGACCAAAATATAACTTCTGGGTCCCCCAAGGATTTGTGTCCCTAATGGCTTTAATGAATGGTCAAAAAGGGAATTTTATGCAACAATGTGATAGTGGCATAAAATGATTAAGAGCAATAAAAGCTGGAGGAGAAATGACAAAATCAAGAGGGGCCTAATAAAGCTGGATAAATGGGCAATGCAGTAGCAAATGAAAGGCAGCGTTGCAAGAAAATTTAGACTAGAAAAAATGACTCTTTTAATGTATTCTTGAGTTCTGTGTTTTGCTCTGAAGAGATCTGGAGTCCTTGACAGATGGTTAAAAGAACACTGCTACTCAGAGCCTAGATGTGATGACCACTGCAGGATAAGACTGGCAGGTCATGCAATCTACCTAGATAAGACAGAGATGTACAGTAGGAAAAGGAAAGGAAAACATCAGAGACTAGTGTTTGCCCATGGTCACTTGTAAAACCAAATGTAGAGCAGAGGCCTTGGGAATGTCATGCCTAGGGCCAGACTGAGCAGCAGGGATGACTCCCTAGAGGCAAGGCATACAGCTCCAGGGGGCCATAGCATCATACAGATGGCCAGGATACAGGGAATGAATCACTCTTTGTCTAACTAGAGAGAGAGTTGAGGTGCTTTGCCTAGCCCATATGCTCAATTTTTAAGAGATTGAAATTAATAAAACCACTTGCATACTCTGTTATTTTTTCCTCTGAGCCACTGATTTGCAGCTACAGCTGAGACTGGGGGATTGCTGCTGGATGGCAAGTCCTTTTGTTTTTCCCTGAAAACTGGCAGCTGTGGAAAAAATGTTATCAGAGGAACAAACCAAAATGAATAGTGGTAAACTCCAGCCTTGGAGCACAAAGGTCCTTAGGACCTTGTCCTGGCCCTCTGACAATTCTGGTCTTACACCAGGATAGCTGATAGAATGGGTGCTGTGCAGAACTGGGACTGTCCCTTGGAGGTGTTTGGTGGTGTGGCAAAGCCCAGTCCCTCCACCATGGCAGGCTGAACCCCCTGGCTGTAAACTGTGAGCAGGTTTTTAGTGCTGCAAATGTTCATGCACACGGCCAGGCCTGCCCTTGAGCAGGAGGCAGAGGACCTGTGTGACCAGCATGCTTTGTTTCACTGACAGTCTGTGGCACCAAGCATTTCCCTTGGGCTTGGAGTCTTTCCTCTTCTACTCTGGGCCTGCTGAGCCCTGATGTGTCTGAAAATGTATCCTTTTCATATCTCATCAGCAAAACCAGAGGGTTCTTCTGTTTTGTTTGTGGCAGTGTAATAGCAAGCATTGGTTGTTGGCATAGAGTTTTCACAGACTGCAGAAATACTGTCACCTGTTCCATAAAACAAAAAAAGTGCCAGGCTGCCAAGTGCCTACTAAACACCAGCTGGTAAGTGTCACAACATCAAGATGTGCAGCTATTGACTGTTATCACAAGTTGAGGCCAATCTGAGGACAGTCAGAGAGCCTAATGCTGACATGCAGCTTAGGAAGGTGAGTTATAAATTCCCTGTGGCATGAGTGCAAGCCCTTAGCAAAAGGGCTGCTGGTCTTTCCACTGGGGGGGTACACAGCCTGGGAAGCTGCTACTGGCTGCTGCATAGCCTGTCTTGCCGAGACCACTTCTAGAGGCTTCTGTGCAGTCAAAACAGTCTATGAGGCAGCTCATTCTGGGAAATCTGTCAGTCAGTGCAGAAGGCTGAAGGCAATATGATGCAGGACTATTCTTTTAAGCCCTATCCTCCCACTCTGCCTACAATAGAGGATTTAAACCGTCATGGAATCAGGAAATGAAGAGGCTTTTTTGTGACTGTATACTGTGACTATTGGGGGGAGATAGTAATGGTCTGAAAATACCGAATCATAGCTCTGTGATGGACAAAGTCATCTATGTGCTTTGTAGGTTTGCATGACTGCAAGGGGTACATGCCTAATACTTCCCCTGGGAGGCTTTCAGCAACGAGTGTACTGATGACATAGAAGACTGCCTAGAAAGGTTACAGAGCTTTAACAACTTGAGGTTTAAGGAGAAAGAGGCATCGGCTTGAAATATGTAAAACTAATGTTTAGATCAATCAGGGAAGTGGTGGAAGACATGTCCTCTTGCCTATGTTCTGTGGTATCTGTGGTTGCAGAAGGCGAGGAAGCTCTCACACTTTCAACAGTAGCTTTGTGTCCTTTACACAACTTCCTTGAGCATGATGGCTGCTGTTCTAGTTTAAAGTTTTAAAATCAATATGACATGTGAAGGCGAGTGCTATGGTATGAGTAAAAGAATTGCTGTCAAATAGTTATTAGTGACCTTTTTGCAATGGTGTAAAGCATCTTCAGGTGATAAGCAAAACCCTGGGCATATTATGTTTGTGAAAGCCCAGATTTTCATCACACCAGATTAGTAAGCAAGAAGTCACTAGAACCTTTTTTCCTTGATGGATGCATAGCTCTCCAGGGATGCACGGCTTTATATGAATCTATGGAAACAAGGCTCCTAAGACTAGGCAAAGGAGAGACTGCAATGTTTTGTGCACATCTGCAACAGGAACTGAGCATGGCATGCTCACAGTAAAGTCTGATAAGTGGGTGGTATGCACATCTACTTCTGGGCAATTGGAGGTGTAGAGAGTCCTTAGCTAGAAATAAACCATTGCAGACTATTCTGCTTTCAGAGGCCTTTCACCAATTTCCATGAAACTTGTGTTAGTGTAACTTTCCTAGCTCTTCTCATTTGCACATGCAAACAAGAGAGGATCCAGGTGCATAACTGACAGCAGAGTAAGAATAAATAGATATTTTATCTCAGTCTGTCATGTCTCTGAAGGCATGAGACTCTGTCAGGGCTTTGTAACTGGTTTCCAAGCCTATCAATGCCCCAGCCTTAATCTTTCAAAAAAATCAGGCAAGACTTTCTTTTGACTTCAGCATGATTCGATTAGAAAAGTATCTAGTCTGGTGAGCTATACTTGGGCTGAATCACTGCTAGGGGCATTGTCCAAGTGAACAATGATAAAAGAAGCAGACAATCTGCTCGATTCTGCAAACTGAAGCTTTGTCTTCTTGACACGATGCTGATGAACCGTTTTTTCTCGATGCTCAAGGCATGTAAAGCTGCAGATAAGCACTAACTGCTGTGTGCAAAGTAGTCAATAAATTGCCATCAGACTTTCCCTTCTGTTTAACTTTTATTAAAAGAGGTGCTAAGGTACTGTACTGTATGCAGTACATCATATTTATTACCAAAATTAACAAATATACAAAACTTATACATGTAATTTTCTTACATCCATTTATTGGTCTATAATACTGCATTTGTTCAAGTAGGTTATCTACAGTATGTAAACATCCCTTGGATTGACCTCACACAGATTAGGAAAGCCCATCTAACCCATGTAGTTACCAAATATAGCTTTTTCTCATTTTAAAATTTATTTGGCTTTCATTGGTAGAATCTAATCTTCACATTTGGCACATGGAAGAGACATCTACAGTGCAAAAGAGGCAGATTTTCTGGTTTTGTTCTGAGCAGTTTAGCAGAGTCATGGTTTTAAAGAGTCAAGAATAAATTTACACAAACTTGATAGGACATGGATTAGTGTTAACGCCAATGACTCACAGTTCAGCCATTAAACTAGAGCAGAAATTCAAAGCCTCTTCCCCAGCCCTCTCAGTCACGTGGAAAAAAACTCCTCAACCTCAGCCTTGTTTCTAAAGGATTAAAAAAGAACTCTGTTAGCAACAGAGGGAGGAGTTTAGTTTACAAGGAGCCCTCTGAGATTTGAGTTTCAATTTTCTGCTTTGCAGATTTTTTTCTCTTGTTAGCAAGCAATTATTTTCTGTTTTAATGGGGAAAAAATGACCAGTGGGAAGCAACTTGTCTGTGGTGACAATTTCTCAGTGAGTTGGAGATTACAGTTGGAATTTACAGATCTTTGAACCCTGATATATAGAGCTCGCTAAGCTGCCATGTACAAAGGGGGAGAGAAAGGAAGAGAGAGAGAGAGAGAGAGAGAGCAGTGCCATATTCCAGGTGTGGAGCTCTCCAATTTTGCTGTAAGAACCAGGAAAAAACTTCCTTCCTTCCATTTCCCATAGTTTCAAAAATGTGACTTAGTGTAGCTGAGTAAAGCTGATCCAGAGAGACCTTCATTCGCACCCTTCTTCCCATTCTCATCCAAGCACTGTATTGCTATTTTTTTATGAGGCCTCACCCATGTCCATGGAAGCATCTGATGAGAATGGACCGAATCGGACACCGTTTCACATGGAAAGCCCTCTACCATTCCTTGTCTGTTACCACAGAGCACCGCTGCTGTCTGTGGCTCCATACATCTCAGCCAGCTTCTTGAAGCGCGGCCCCCAGTCTGTCAGGTAGTCGTAGCTCTGGTCTGAGTCTGTTGTCACGGACTGTAGTGAGCTGAGTGACTCCGCCACCGAGCCATTCCCTTCAAACATGTAGGTCTGCAGGGAGTCGAAGGGAGGCGCCCACAGGTCCATGTCAGCTTCATACAGCTTGGCGAGCACGTAGTTGTGGACATTGTTGTCCATGACGCACGCCTGAGGCACGTATCGGGAGAGGCTCTCTATTTCAGGGAGCATGTCCTGCCGGTTCTTCACCACCAGCTGGGCCTCCCGCGGGTTCCACATGGCAGCGATGTCAAAGGCCTCTGTGTCCTCCTCCCCTCCACCCTCGTCATCATACCTGACGATGTTTTCGTGGATGTTCTCCTCCTCATCGATGATGTACGGCTGCTTCCGCTGGCGCCGCATGGAGAGGATGAGGAGCACCAACACTGAGGGAACCAAGCAAGACATGAGGCTGTCATCAAGGAGGCAGATCTTGCCAGGGCTTCAGACTTTCCTCTGCCCTACTTTCCCCTGGGTGAGCCCAACTAGCTCCTTGGATTTAAAGAGCTGTGGTGTTTGCAAGCTGAGGGGTGTAGAGATGTCTCTCTCTCTCTCACTCCCCAGTCAAAACTGATAGCTTGAGATGCTGCTAATCTGTCCCCTTTCTCCTTTGGCGACACTAAGGACATGTATATCCAGTGGTGCTTGCCACTTTTGAACTAGCCATCTCAGAGGTCAGTAACAGTTTATCTGCAGCACCATAGTGCCAAAGAGATATTTTGTTTTCTGCTCTGTGGGTGGGTTTTGTAGCTTGCTTTGGGGATGTCTCTTGGGCTGGCCACTGTGTGTGACAGAGATGGATGGTCCTAAGGCACCACGGTGATATGTCTGCCTACACAGCAAAATGCAGAGCTAGCCCCTTAGTCTGCTGTAAGGAGTTTTTTGTTTGTCTGCAAGCCTCCTGCAGTGCTGCAGTGCTGGTGCTTCTTGCCCTCACTGTGCTTATTAGCATGGGGAGAAAGTGGTCATACAGGCACTGGAGCCCTTTGCTATTGAAAATGTGCCATCACTTGGAGACTATTTCCAGAGTTACAAGTCAGCAAATATTTTGGATACTGACATTTTGAACGGAGGTATCTAGGCTCCTTTGAAAAGCCAAAATTGAGGCACATTTAAAGAATTGTTCCTATATCTTACTACACTGTTCCTCAAACTGGGTCCCCTGAAATTTCAGGGAATGTGTGTTTTGAACTAGTATGGCATGATTTGAAAGAGTGGACAAGGGAACTGAAGTTCTTTTGATACCAACAGCTAACAGGGGACATAAGATGTCTGGGCAATGAAAGCATGAACTTTAATTTTGGAGACAGAACTCATGCAAGACACTCAGCCCCTTTACTGCAGCACGGGCAGTATTTAAATGTAGAGTCTCAAGGAAAAAAGGATGGAGGTGGGGATATCTCTTTCCAAAAGACAAGAAAAGGAACTGAGCTTACCACTACTCTTTCCTGTGAAGCAGGATGAGAAACTAACCTGCTCCAGGCCATAGCTCTCAATACTTCCCACTGCCACACCCTTGCAGGAAAGCATGGCCATATCAGACACCCTAGAACTTTGGGCATCTGGCAGAAATATTTACAGGCCATAGTTTTCCCCCATTCTTACCGTCTAGAGCCTGAAGCCTTATGCAGCTGACTACACCATGGGATACGTGATTTGGCCTTTTAGGTAGGCATGTATATACACATACACATACACATAGGCGTGTGTGTGTGTGTGTCTGGGTCCTACACCTTTGGTGGATAAGCAGCCCCTTGGCCAGAACCGAAAAGTTTGTCCCTCCCAAGAAGAAGTGAAGGCTTTACCTAGCAGGACAAAGATGCAGGCGAGGATGGCAATGAGTGCCCCTCGGCTCAGGCTGACAGGGAGGACGTAGGCCTCAGCATTGCAGGACATCACCATGCCCTCCTCATCGCAGCTGCACACGTGCACGGTGAGCGTGCCTGTGCTGCTCAGCACTGGGCGCCCGTTGTCGCTGATCAGGATGGGCAGGTAAAAGGTGTTCTGCTCGTGCTGTCTGAAGCCAGAGCGCCTTGTCAAAATCCATGCTGTATTGTCTAGGGGCAGGAAATCAACAGAGAGAACAGCTTATGTGCAGAGCAAATGCATTCAGCAGAGACAGAATGTTAAAAAAATCAGCCCTAGACCCACATCCATTTTTTCGTTTTTTTTTTTTTTTTAAAATCAGTTCATCGCTAATCATTTTGCCTCTGCTTCCCCTGTTCCAGTATCTTCTCAGGCCATAGATCCAAACCTGAGAGGCATAGACACCTTCTGATATAAGGCGCCCAGAGCAAACTCACAGTGTTCAGATTCAGCGAAGAGAGCTTTCAGAGGGCAAGACAGGAATGAGCAGTTGAAGGCAACTTGTCCCTGTTTGCTTATGCTCAGCAGCTTTTCTAGTTCTCAGATGCTGCCACGACTTTGGAGATGTTGGCATATAACCTTTGTGGATATGTTATGATACTCTATGGTTTTTGATACATGGCGTGGTCATGTGCTTGAGGGGACAAAGGAAAAAACCCAGCTCGCTATCTTAAAGCAGCTGCGAGTTGAAAATTCACAACTAAACATTTTTTTTCTGTGAAATACATGCAATTTCAGGAGTACTTCTGCCGTAGAAAAAAGTCAGAATGCTTCATGCTATCATTGTCAGAATTATTCTGCTTTGATTTGACCATTGTGCTTCATTTAGTGTGACTGCCTGTTTTTTATAAAAACTTAAATCAAAAGGAATAAAAAAGATGCTGCTGACAAAAATACTAAAAGAGTGACCTAAAAGTCAGTTGCTGTTGGCCATTTCAAGGGAAATTCCTACCTTTGGGGTTTTTCTCATCATATTCAACAAGTTTTTTAAAATGACAAAATCTACCAGTGACATTTGAATTCCTGTCCATCTCCCTCCTCAAATTCCTCAGAATGTGCACCAGGTTTCCTAACTAAAAAAAAGTGAAAAAAAAAGTGGAAAGTGGATTCAGGAAGCTGTTCTCAATTCTCATCTCAGGATGCCAAAGCAAAACTTTGAAGATGAGTATTGGTTTCGTCAGTGATGACTTTGAGCCCTGTTGCCTCAGAGACTTTTGGAAAGTACAAGACTGAATGTCTCCAATGTGATCTGGCTCACCAAGGAGTCTAAAGGAATGTGCATGAAAATTGTCCTTTCTTACAAAAATGACAATGTCTGTGAAACTTGGGCCAGGAAAGACAAATGGGGAACACAGGTACTTTTTCTCTGGCAGACCTACAAATTCTGATTCTGTGCACTCATGCTGTTGCGTTTTTTGGTAGATAACTTCATGCAGTTTCTTTTACTTAGTTTTGTTTCCCATTCCCTTGGTTCAAAAGAGGTCACACAGTCTGGCCATCTGCATCTCCAGGTTGTTACCGATGTACATTTGCTATGCTTGAAAATGCAACATGCTGATCAGTTGTTCCCAAGTGTATTGGCACAATGGGACTGCTGCCTGGAAATGGCAAGAAACCTTCTGATCACCAGTAGACTGTGGAAACATATAAAATATTAATGTAGAAGTGTTAAATTTCCTTATTATTTCTCTGTCCATTCACTGTTAAGATTTAAATCTTGGGTAATTTTTTTCATTGTAGAGACTCAGGTTACATGCAGATAAATTCAGCTATACTATCTACTGTAGTTGGGACACCAAAAATGATTTGATGGCTTTTCAAAGAGATAATCAGGATCGTCATATTCAGCCAACTATTGAATATAGGCAAACTTAAGCTAGAATAGCCAGATTTGTCTCCTAGATTTAAACTATGATCCAAGTTACAAACTCAGTGCTGCAAATCTTATGGCATCAGAGTACAAGCACACCTAAGTATTGAGATTCAGGTTTCACCATTTGTGATATTAATTTAAATTTGTGACACGTTTTTAAAAAGAATCTCAGGGTCTTTTTTCTTGCACGTCAATGGCATTTTAAGCTTTTACTCCAAAACTAGAAAATTCTGAATTGTGCTGCATGGCTGCATGCAAATATATAGTGAAATTGTAGTGTAGTTAAATCAAGTGATCCCAAGATCTGGAGCTTTGAGGAAAAACCACCAGGTGCAAGATGAAATCCAAAAGTTGCTTAAAAGTAATTATGTATCAGTGTTTACTGATTTCACCTTTGCTATGCAATGCAGCTCTGAGTATTCACAGTGAGTATGGACAGAGATGGGTAGTCTCTTCCTGGGAACAAGCAATTGGACAAGAGGAAATGGCCTCAAGTTGTGCCAGAAGAGGCTTGGGTATTAGGAAAAATTTCTTCACTGAATGCATAGTCAGGCATTGGAAAAGGCTGTCCAGGGAAGTGTTTTGAGTCACCATCCCTGGAGACAATTAAAAGATGTGTAGAAGATGCACTTAGGGCCATGGACTTGGCAGCATGAGATTAACAGTTGGACTCAAAGATTTTGGTGGCCTTTTCCTACCTATATGACTCTATGATTCAGGAATGTCCCAAAACTCATTACAGAGCAGTACCCTGTGCCTCCTGTGGCTCCTGTGCAAAGAGAGTGCTGTGGACATGAGCCCTTGCCTGCTCAAACCTTTCCCATCTCTCTCCTGGGGCACATATAGGTGCATTCTCTCCCTTGGGCTGTTTATGTGCCCTCTATATGTGCCCCACAGCTATAAATATCATACCTTTTCATCACTGGGCCAGTTTTGGCATGAGGAAAATCAGCCCAAAAGCAGAAAGTGGTAAAGTGCCTGCATTTATGCTGTTTCAGTGAAAATACTTGAGTTACCCTAACTGTAGTAATTTGTTTTTCTCTTTCTTGGGTGAAAGATTCACTTCCTTTAAACTGACTAAAAATAGAAGTCACAACTTCTATTCAGGTGACAGCAAACCTTCATTTAATGTAAAATTGCTCTTTGTGAGGGAGAAAAAAGATTAATTATTCTGAGCTGGTCATGCTTCACCTGTAAAAGAAATCACAGTGAACTGGACAGAAGCTGTGCAGAATCAGCGAGTGAGAGATCTCAAGGGTTTTTAATCATTCTTTTTTCAGGCTGAAATCAAGTTTCTATAATCCAATATTGAAAGATTTATATGTATATATACCTTCTGCTGTGATGCACTGACCATATCATTCAGCTCTTAAATGTTCTTGGAGATTAAATTCTCCTTGCAAGTCCCAACATTACATTTTGGGCCTTTTGTTTCATTTTCTAGGCAGACATCCAGACATCTTTTCATTCACTAGGCAGACATCCAGATCATTCCTAAAGAATTGCTCTACCTGTTACTCTGCAACTGAAATACATTGGTGCCAAAGCTCGTTGAGTGACTCATCAAAAGGCAATGTGATTTGATGTGCTAGTGCAGTGCGAAGGACATGCTGGAATGTGATGCAGCATGGCAGAAACTAGAACACAATTTTTTTCCAAATTTGATATCTGCTAAGCCCCAGCCATCAGGAGAAGAGGGCTTGTGAGGACATGAAAGCCCCATTATATTAAAAAAAAATAAAAGTAGGCATGATAAGAATGCATAATATTTTTCCTCCCAGCTTCCAACACAGCACCTTTAGCTTGTAGAGGGCTGGATGGCAGCACTTAAGTCCAACACTGAGCAGAGATGCTGTAGATTGCAGCACGGCTGGTCCCACATTTGTGTGAAAACCTAAATTCCCACAGGCATGCAGGCTGGTATCTTCATGTGGTTGTGAGAACAAGCCATGGAGCACCATCTTCCTGAAGATTTCTGCCTCACTGGAAATGATGTACCTCTCTGGAGAGATCAGGGGAATTAACCACAATGTAGGTCCCAACCTTAAGATCAGAGCTAACCACTGTTCTTCTCACAAGAAAGGCTTGGTTTCTTTCTGCATGAATGTGCAGAAGAACTGGGGATGATTAGCCTGAGAATTCTGTTAGACTTTAAAAACTGATTGTAATAATTATAAAGAGTTAGGAATAATATAAAGAAATATTCCACCAGGAGTGCTTCAACATGTTGATCCTGTAAGGCCTTGAGAAACTATTTGTGCCCAGCTTATTGCAGCTAGTTAACATGCCTATTTCTCACTGATTTTACTGAACTCAAAGAGAACCTAGCATGTAAGTAGCTTAATTTCTCCTTGCCCCAGATCTGCATCTATAAAGGAGAACAATAGGATTTCTCTGTGCTGGAGATATGCAAAGAATGAATAGACTGAAGAAGTTCTCAGAGACTAACATTACAAGGGCCAAAAAGATATGTAAAGCAGCTCATCAGAATGCAAACTGTGATCTATCTGTTGCACAGTATAAATCAAGGTTTTAATTGTTGCCAAGAAGGCTACTCGTCTTGCAGTTTCTCTTATTGCTATATTGGACAACCAAGTAATCAGCACAATTGCTAATCTTAACAGTGCCTTCCCACAGCCTGGGAAGCATTCCTGCCTTGTGTTTCTGGGCACCGGCTGTGACTAGCAAAGTGTGTTCTGTTTCTTGGCTAGCCACCCTGTGATAAACAGTATAGCTACCCACTCTGTGCCTAAGTTATATGATTTATATAGTTCTTAGTGGCCCCTAGATGAAAATATAAGCATAAATTACTTTTACTGAAATTACTACTGCACTCCAAATTGCTGAGGCAGTAAATAAACCCGTTATCACAGAATCACAGAATATGCTGAATTGGAAAGGACCCATCAGGATAATTGAGTCCAACTCTTGGCCCTGCACAGGATACCTCAAGAATCATACTATGTGCCTAAGAGCTTTGCCCAAAAGCTTCTTGAATTGAGACAGGTTTGGTGACGTGACCACTTCCCTGGGGAGCCTTTCCAGTGCTCATACAGTCTCTGGGTGAAAAACCTCTTCCTCATTTCCAACCTAAACCTCCATGACTCAGTTTCATGCTGTTTTGTTGAGTCCTGTCACTGGTCACCACAGAGAATAGATCAGTGTCTGCCCCTCTGCTTCCCTTCACAAGGAAATTATAGACTGCAGTGAGATCTCCCCTCAGTCTCCTCCAGACTGAACAGACCAAGTGAAGCCAGCTCCACCCCATACAGCTTCCCCTCGAACCCTTCACCACCTTCATGGCCCTCCTTTGGATGCTCTCTAATAGCTTAATATTCTTCTTATACTATGGTTTACTATGTGGCTCATTCAAATAGTCAGTGGTTTGATACTTAATATTTTTATTTCAAATTAGTAACTAATAGTACCCTAAGCTTCTTGTGATATATATGTATATATATATATCACATATGTGATATATATATATATGGAAAACTGGTATTTTATATAGAGTGGGAGGCACAGCCATTCAGTCACTGCTGTCACTATAAATTATTGCAAGTATGGCCTTTGACAGAAAAAGTGCATCTGATGCTGGGAGTTTTGCAAATTTCTTTTTTTAGAACAATGCCTTGAGGATGAAATGAGCTTGCTTTGCCAAATGCTTCAGCAATAGTTGTGTTAGATTTGTTCATTTGTTTTGGCAATATGTACTCATAAATAAAAAAGACAGGGAGAGAAAGAAGGGGATAAAAATTCAAGAAATTATGTGGGGAGACTTCATGGACACTATAGAAAAAAACACTTTTGGGATGAAAGAGCATTTGTGTGCTGTGGAGGAGGGCTCCAAACACTGCAAGTATCATGTTTTAAGACATGTTTGGTTAGTGAATGCATGGGCTTCTTTGTAAGCCTTTCTGTTTCTCTTTCATATGCCTGGATAGGCCCATATAGGGGCTTGTGGAAGTAAGTGTGACAAGTAGGCATGTGTGGGAACAAGGCTAGGCTTGGAGGCTGGCCATGGATGCTGCAGGCGGCCAGTCTTTCTCCCCATTTATTTTGGAATTGCTTGCTAATTCATGGTACTTTACACACTAAACTTGTACTGAAACCCAGCCCCTCAATACTGACTTTTAAAGCTTTGCACCAGGTCACTCAAGGTCATCCCTCTTTCCTAATGAAGGCTGTTGTGGACCTGATTTTAAACCATGTCTGCCCATGGAGATCATCTATCAGCCACAGTCATGCAAAGGCCTGCTATGGCAGGACTTTTCTGCAGGGTCTGAAACCACCAAAGCTTTCCCAAAAGAATAAAATCCCACTGGTTAGAATGTTCAAATGCCAGTGATTTGCCAGGAGTCTTCCCACTGGTGTTTCAGTTTCTACTTAGGTCATCTTACAGAGACCTTTAGCTGTATACCAAGTTACCTCCCTAAGGCTTTGCAAGTCTTCCCTACTTCCCTCTTTCTCTAGGGAAATGAGGATGTGCAAGGAGAAAGAAAAAAAGTGCTTGGGGGGAAAAGACAGGAACAGTACAAAAACTTTCCCTTTTTCTGTGCCTGGGAGAAAACATGAAGAGTACAAAAAAGAGCAATGTAATTCCCTTCAGATTTTTCTTATAGTTCCAGTTACCATCCTACCTTAAAGCATCTCCTTTTGAGCAGATGCAATTTCCACTCTGATAATCCAAGATGCCTGGAGCCTGACCAAAAGACCTGTTTTTGCACAAAACACTGGCACATTTCCTCGAAAAAGAAAAAGGGAGCTATTGCTAGAGAATATTTATAGAGAAGAAAATACCATATAACCTTCAAATGTATTAAGTAATTTGTCATTTTATTATTGCCTTGAAGGAGCAGGTGTCACTTGTTATTATTTGAAATGGCTGTCTTATCACCCACTGTAAGTCACAGCTTCTCAAGTCCAACTCAGGCATTAGAAATTAGAGTAGATAACTGTCTGTGTCCACTCTGATTACCTTGATTGTCCCTTAGAGTAAAGTTCGGGTTGTTGGCTGCCTCTGGAGCCAGGCTGTAGTAGAAGTGCTGACCCTCCTGCGGGTCATCCCTGTCAGTGGCACTCACTGTCTGAATCAGCTAAAGAGCACAAGAGAAAAGTAGAAACAGGTGAGAAGCAAAATATTTGAAATATAAACAAACAATCAAACAGATAACATGTACTTTATATCTACAAATATAAGGAACAGGAGCATTTGAATAAAATTGCCTTCCAGAGGTACAATCTTCTCTCAAGAAGAGAGAAGATTTCACTGTGACCACGAACATCACTTTTAAACAAAGGAGGAGTTATTCAGTTTATCTCAAATAACAGATGCTTTCCTCTCATGCATTCCGATCTTCTGTCACATGTTTCTTTTTGTCTTTTGGGGGTCCAGGTTTTTCAGAAGATTCATTGTGCATTAGAGAGCTTGTAAGAAAGCTCATACTTACTTTCAGCTTCATTATGCAGGTAGAAAAGGATTTCAGGTTGATTATTTTGCCAGTCTTTTAGTTTTAAATCAATAAAATTCTTCCCAAGATGTCAGTGGAAATGAGAGAAAAGCCAACCATGCAGAAACTCTGCATATGCAATAAATAACACCAAACTAAAGAAACTAAGACAATTCTAAATCCAGAAAGAGATTTGTTACTTCACTTACAGAGACTTTGTGTAGTAGGTCTAAGAGGCACAATGAGCATTGTCTGAATAAACATTCTAGCATCTTTTCGGACAAGGAATAAATCTTCACCTGGATTTTTTTACCTTGGAAGTTATTTTGGGATTCAAAGGCAAATGTCAGACCCATAAAGGTTCTTTCACCACCTTAAAACTGATTTCAGAACTTTTAAAAATGTGGCAATAGAATTTAGTGTTCTCTGCTGAAGGAAGTAGTCCAGATTAGCATTCATAATAATATTGAACTTACACATCCTATTACTTAGGACACTTACCCTTCAAAACCAGGAAAAAAGGTCTGGGCAATGATTTCTATTGCCTATATTATTAAGAACCTCTGTAAATTGGTGAGATGAAAATATCCTATATATGATAGTTATAAGGACAGTTACCCCAGCAGTGAGCAGCTATTGCATTCTGCTTCACACAGCTGGGAGAAGCTTCAGCAAACACACAATGATACTACTTGCATAATTCTTCCCTCACAGATCATGAGAGGTGTGTCTATGTTTAAATGCTATTTAAGCTAGGCAGCTTTGCATTAGGAAGCTCCAGTACCCACCATGGACCCTTGGTGGTGGAGCAAGAAGTGGCTCCCCACAAACAATGAGCAGCAGAGCTTGCAGCAGGTCCAGTGAGGGAGAGTTCATGTCTGTCCCTGGCAGTGGTGGCCTTGTTTGAGGGCTTTGATGGGGTTTTGGAAGGGAGAGGAGCAGAATATCTGCTGCTTGCTTGAAGGAGCTGCTTTAGAGTGTGTGCAATGGGAAGTCTTGTGTTGCTTTTGACTCTTTGTCATCTCCAATTCACAACAGAACATATTCTGCTTGGCACCCCCTTGAACCTGATGCAGTAAGTTATGTCCAGCTCTCGTAAGTCCAGGTGTGCTTAAGGCTCTTAAAATATTTAGTAGTAAGCTTTGTCTGTCACACATGGCCTAGGCTGATTTTGTGGCACTTCTCATAACACTTCTCCTCTCTTTGATGCTGCTACAGGACACCCTGGCTGTTTGCCTGCTGGCACATGCCTAAGGGAAGGCTTTATTTCAGCTATGAAATGTATTTTGCAGTAAGCCTAGAATCTACTTTGAGAGAATAAAAGAAATGTAGGAGAAACAAAAGAGCTGCTATATGTGGTGCTCCTTCCAGTTCGATATGCTTATCTTTGGAATGAAGCACAGATGGCTGCTGATAAGAGCTCAGATGGAACTCGTGAGTAGCTGAGCCCTCTTTCCAACACTCAGCCTTCCTGGCATGTTGCTTCCATCTAGGATGCTATGCCCTTCCCTACCTCTGGTGTTACAAGCATTTCTCACCTGGCCTGCTTTGGCATTTTCACAAACAAAAGCTTCATAAAATCTTGCAAACTCTGGTGCATTATCATTCACATCCAGGATTTTCACTGTCACAGAGACGCTGCCCACCTGTGAGGGGTTGTCTGAAAGAAGAAGGTTTAATGTAAAGAAAGGAAACATATGGGAAGGGGAAGAGGATGCTCCCCACTCTGCTTAAGAGGTAAAACAGGTTTTCCACTACTAGCTTGTGTTAAATCACATTTTTGCCTTGGGAGCTGTGGTGACTTACGTATTTTGTGACTCAGAGTGAAGCTGCAAATTCTGCTGTCTGCCTAGCCTGGCTTCCCATCTAATCATATATTTTACAAACAAAACAATTCTGTAAAAGTCTTCAACCTGGTTCAGCCCAATGAACTATTTCTACAGCAAAAATTTTAGACAATGCCCCTTTTTTTTATTGCTCTTCAGCTGTGTAATGCTCTTTGCTGAGCCTCCCTACTGGTGGCATGAATTAGGAAGGTACTGTTTTAAGGGTAGACTTGTAATTTAGAACTTGTTAAAAATGCCAGTTTCTATCTCCAGTTCAGATATGCTTTTGCTCAGAATTTATGTTCCTTGAACTCAAAAATAGTGTCAAGTCTTTGATACTTTGTACAGAGGGGTTTAAAATGTAATAACACATAAAATTGTACAGAAAAGCTTTCAGTAACGCTTAAAATTGCAATGAAAATTTTACATTCTGCATGACATCATTTGTGATGTTTCTTTCTCACTGGTGCATTAGCTTTCCTTGCCATTAAATCTGTACATCTTTTCACATATCTTCACAAATTCCAAACTAAGTGGCTACAGAAGAATTTGTTTTTCTTACTGCGCTTGTCTGTCCCAAATCATAATTTTCCTCCCTTATTTAATGATAAAATGAAACTGTAATCAGGAAGAAAAAAAAATTAAGGGCTCAGTAGAGGTGCAAAAATCAAGAAAATTCTTTAATATTAGTATTCTCATCTTCTTTTTAGCTGTAGAGCTTTGTACAATTATCTCCAAATGTATCTTCCTTTATAGCAAGAAATGATATATTCATATAAACAATAGAGAATTTACATGAACTCTGGAATTTTCTTAAATGTTCAGTGTACTGTATTGCATGTGTCACACTGTGTAATTGAGATAATACTCAAACTATGTTGTTTCTCCCTAATTTGTAATGTAATCCTTCAGCTTCCCACATCCATCCATACATCTTACTAATACACCTGTTGTTGTAGCAGATGAATACCTGCATTTACACTCTTAGAAATAACTGATCTAACCTTTAGCACTGGGGGCCTTATACAGAAGAGCACAGCTAGGACATTTTTGAAACTATTCACTAAATTAAAATATTGTGGTGCACATGTGCAGAGCAAAACTGACTGAGGATTGATGGAAAGGGAGCTGAAGGAAGACATGCCTTCCCTATTGCTCTCAATCTCAAGTGCTGCTACAGGAGCAGTTTTTACAGACTCATGGAATTGCAATGGCCATTGGTGGCTGAAAATAAAAGTAGTGTCAAAATAGGTGGGGGTGAAATCATATTGTCTCAACCCCCCTCACTGGTTAAAAGAGCAAAGAAAGGCATCATGTGCTGGAATAGTCTGCAGATATGTGTAAGAATAACTCCAGCTCTTGTGAAATATTCCACCAGCTTTCAAGCTGGGCAACTGCAATTTGGGAAAGCTTGTTGAAACTTTGCTCCTCTCAAAGTGCCCCATATCTCTGGCACAGCCTAGATGTGCAGGCAGTTTCTGAGACACAAGGAATGACTCAGCTATTGGCACCAAACTGCAGAAAAGCTGCTGCCTCTCACAGATGAACTGAGATCCTGAGAAAAAGCTATGTGAACCAAAGGAATGTCAGGTGAAAACTAGGTGAACCTTGTATTTGCTTATCTATCTAAGCTCCTTTATGAAGCTCACATGTGTGAGTATTTCAAACTCAGCTAAATTTTTCATACTGACGCTATGAAATGAGCATATCCTTCTTCTCACAGCCTTGAAAAATACCCAGCACAGATGAATCATGAACTGAGTTTTAGCTCATTGTAAAACCCAAAAGCATAATGAATTCATCATATTCGAAGATCCCAAAGAACTCTGGCTCAAATTATTTATGTAGCAAGCAGATGGCGATGTCATTTACTTGCTGCTGAACTGGAGCAGATTTCAACTAGTGACCTAGCAGTGTAGGATCACTGCTGCCTACCAGTCCCTGCGCCACTCAATCCTCTCAGGCAGGACTGTGGAGCTCTAGCAGCTTTTGCAGTATTTGCTGCCTAGCCCTTCTGAAGTGAGAGGACTCTGCCAGAAACACATCAGGGAAGAGTTTTAAATAAATCCCTGGGATGCTAATGAATTGAAAAAGAAGGGCTCTGCATTTAATTGCCATCCTTTATGCATCCCACTACCCTCTGAAAATGAGCATAAAAAAATAAATAAAATGCAGTATTTCCTCGGTGATATCAGAGGAGCAATTCACTTAATTCATCTTCTCACTCGGTGCATAACAATATGTAAACTTTGAATTCAGGTCTCTTGGCCTGCTTTTTCTACCGCATCTCTTTAATCTATGTACAGTCTGCATTCTCCTTACTCAGCTCCATAGCCAACACAGTGATGTTGTGCCAAGAAATGTCCTCCCGGTCAAGAGGTCTTGCAGTCATCAGTGCTCCTGATGTTACGTCGACATAAAAAAACCGTCCTGGATCACTGCTCCTGTCAATCGAGTATCTGCAAGAGTAGATACGAAAAATGTCATGCAACCTTTGTGAAAACTGTGTGTTATAGCCAACAAAGTATTCCAGCAATGGGGATAGTGTCCTACGCAGCAGATCCACATTCTTCCATAACCTATTATATGCTCCTTTGACCTCCTCTTGGGGTTAGGTGTCCTTCCTTCTTTTCCTTCTCACCATTTTTTCCCATTTAGTTGCAGGGAAACCTGACTGCTAGTACTTATTGGGTACTTGAGAACACAGAGTTTGGCTGGGCCCAGGGGGAAGTGAGGCAGGTAAAAGGGAGGGCGGGGACTCCAGCTGTGTCTGGTTCTTTGTTCTTGTTCTTGTTCTTGTTCTTGTTCTTGTTCTTCTTCTTCTTCTTCTTCTTCTTCTTCTCTTTGTTCTTCTTCTTCTTCTTCACTCCCTGTCCTGCTGGGATGTGCTGCCGTGCCAGCCACTGCCATGGTGCTTCTGATACATCTTGTCCACCCACCCAGGATTTCTGCTCATCCCTGCCATTCCAGCTGGGTGTTCCTCAGAGCCCTGCAGGAGCACTGGGACTGACTGCCCGAGGGGGTTTGTGAGGCACAGCCTCTCCTCCACCCTTCCTGTCTCAGCCAAGAAGTCTGCCACGGGGTCCCTGTTTTTGTTTTGTTGTTAATGCCATAGTTATTGTTGTTTGTTTGCCTTGTTCTACATACTAGTAAAGAACTGTTACTCCTACCCCCATATCTTTGTCTGAGAGCCCCTTGATTTCAAAATTATAATAATTTGGAGGGAGAGGATTTACATTTTTCATTCCAAGGGAGGCTCCTTAGATGCCTTCCCTAGCAGACATCTGTTTTTCAAACCAAGACAGTTGCATAGGTACAGAGTGAAATGTTGGAAAAAGTTCAGGTGGCTAATGGTATTTAACAGTGAGTACTATTTGACTTGAGCTGGAAGACAGGAAGATTTAGAGGAAGAAGCCTCAAAGTAAGGCACAGATCAGTGCAGGAACATCTGCTTTACAGAGAAAATGTGCCAGTGAGGAGTATAATTTCTTTTTCTAAGAGAAATAATTATGCCCTGTCCCTAGGCAAATTCAGACAGGATGAAAATGGCTTCAGATCAGCTCATTCTCTGAGCACCTACGTTGATGAGGAGGAAGTACTGCTGTCCTTGCTCTTCTGTATTCTCTCCTTCTTCAGGGGAATAAACTCTACCTGCATCTTGAAGCATACTACTGATGGAGCTGTGTCAGCACAAGGGGGATGATGCGTGGCTTTCTCATAGCATCCAGTCAGAAAAACAGCTCCCTCTGTGAGGCTGATTCATCATGATTACTGAACTTGCCTGACCAATGTCATGTTAGTTCAGTGCTGGGAGCCAGCTTCCTGTGCCTGTGAATGGGGGATTGTAGTGATGCCTGCAAGCCAGAAAACCTGGGCAGGGAGGCATTGATTGACAGAGGTCACTGAAGTACTTGGTCAGAGGGACGATTTTGCAGGGTGTGTAAAATACGCAGTATCCTTCACAGGCATCTCCTTGCTCTTAAAGGCACTTTGTGCAAGCTGCCTTCCCAGCTGACTCTTAGCATGGTAAGGGATACTTTGGCCAAAGCCACACATAGGCCTAGGTAAATGTCACAGCCTAGAACAGAGCCCAGACTTACTATTCCTTTTTTTGGTTCTTTCATTAGAGCAGAAGGAAATTGAAGGCATTAGTCACAACAGACAATGAACAGGGCTCATTATTCTGAATTTTCTCCTTTCAGCATGAGTGTGTTCACTGGAACAAACATGACAGCCTTATGTTTATAGAGGGTCTTATTAAACCTGGATATAAAACACTAATGAGAGATGTTTTTGATAAATTCTTTTACACTCTTTTTCAGAACAATCAAAGAAGAAGGGATGGCAGGTTTGTATCCCTTTCCTTCCCGGTCCTTCCTATCTCATCTTAAATGAAGAGATTTATTAGGCATTTGATTTATTTAGACAACAAGTATGAGTGTTCCTATATTTTGGTGTAATAATTATTCTTGTATGAGGGCGATAAAAAGAATTTCTCTCTAAAGTTTTAAGGCCAACGAGTATCTGAAACTGAATATAGCCTTGTGATAAGTGGTTCAGAACTAAGCACCAGTGTAAAGAGGTACAGTGAATATTTTTCTAGATTCTCCAGCTAAATTCTCTCATTAATAGCACCTGTTCCTGCACACTTGTTTCCACTGTACTATTTAGATAATCTTCCTGAATAATTGAAAAAAATCATGGCATATTTCTAGTCATCAGAATTTTACAGTGTGGGAGCTG
Source organism: Anthoscopus minutus (assembly GCA_013399455.1). Lineage (NCBI taxonomy): Eukaryota > Metazoa > Chordata > Aves > Passeriformes > Paridae > Anthoscopus > Anthoscopus minutus. The sequence continues at coordinate 93,353 of VWYI01025249.1, forward strand.
GGTACTGGATGCTGGGAAAGTGAGGATGTGAGCTAGATCACAGTTAAAATTCCAGATAGATTTCAGCTTGTGCAACATAGTATGTATCTGGGATTATTGTCTTTCTTATCTTGCCTTTCCCTGTGCAAAGTGAATTTAAGTGCAAGCTTAAAACATTGCCAGACTAATACTGCACTGAGTTGGACTGAATGGAGGAGACCATAGAAAAGGCAAGAACTAATTCTTAGTATCTGCATTTTAGATAGCTTACTTTTTCCATCTGTTTCTTTACCTCAACATGGGGGAAAAGGAGGGAAAGAATGAGGGCAGAAAGGGCGGTGGAAGAGGAGGAAGGTGAGGAGAAAAGAGGAAGGAAGTTGTCGAGGAACAGAGTTACAAAAGAGTCTCTGCATATTTACAATTTTTTTTTAATGTATTTTTGTTGATGCATTCTGTGCTTTATAGAAGGTTCATCAAGGGCAGCCACTGCAAAGCTCTGAATAAAAGACTAAGAAAAACCTCATTCAAAATAACAATGATCAATTCTACCCTATGATAGTTCTCAGAATTATTCTTATACTATTTTAAGCAGATTAGCAGAGAAGTGTTTGCATTGCAGGGTTTGGATAATGCCAGACAGTAATCAGCAAAATAGGATACGAGTGGAAAAAAGTCTAGGGTAATGAAATTGTGATGCAGACAGTATAATAGTTTTACTGAAGGATTTGAGGCAATATCATGAGAAGTACAATAACCTTATAATGTAGGCAGAAAAGACAGGTATATTAAAGTAGCAGAGATGAAAAAAAAAGAATTAGACCAACAACACAGAGTGCAACACCATTAAGAAGAACAGGCTTTGTGTCTGCTCAGATCTCCTAGCTGAAGCCCATAGAATTGCTCATTTAGACTTTACTTTCTTAAAAAATCCAAATACTCAATGTTTCAACTCCCTCCTGCAATTCCCAGGACTGTTCCTGAACAGAGGCATCTCAAAAGCTGGACTAATGCATGGGCAATAGTCAAACAGCAGGTCAACACCCAAAACTCTCAGATGAGAGGAGCAGCCAACGTTCTAAGATAATCTATGTACAGTCACTAGTTGCTTCTGCAGGTAGTGAAAATTTCTGTGTGGGCTGGCCTCGGAGAGGAACAGCCTCCTCTGATAAATGGGACTGGCAGGAGCTGGCAGCCACTATGGAAAAGAGTGCTATGATCACACAAATCTGCTCCTTTGGCTCCTTGCTGAGTTGCAGCTATGAAGCTCCCATGGCTGTAAATACACCTTTACCTTTCTTACTGCCTTATGGGAAAATCTAGCTCGGCATCTTTGACCAGACGCTAGATAATTTAGCAGTTCTTAAATATTTATTAGCATTCACTAAATCTACTCTAAAAGTAGCTGTGTGTTGCTTATTGACAAGGGCAAGCTTTGAAAGAGAAGGGGGAGAAATGATGAGCAAGTTGATCACCTTGCCACAGGGATGGCAGCTGGCAGCAGGTTCTCAGTGAGGCTGTCACGTTTTGTGCCACCAAATGCAAGATTCTGGTGTTTGTTTTTAATGCATAGTATCAGGACATACCTGACTGGCTCATTGCAAGGCTTAATGCAGATGTCTTCCACACCACAGAACAGGGGGAGCTCCTGCATTGCTTTTACTGAGCCCTCAGGGTGTGAGGTCTGGTTTGCTAAACCCACTGACAACTACTGCTGGCTGGAAAGGCAGAGAGTGACTCTCACCCATCACTGCCCCACCAACCAGACATACTAAGGAGTGCTTGTGGGTCAACACACAATGAGAGCACAGACCTGATGGAGTTGTTGGTCACATCTGGGTCCTTGGCAGAAATGATCTGTATGGTGGTCCCAATCTCCACATCCTCGGGCACTTCCACAAAATAGATGCTGGGCTCGAACACGGGGGGCTCATCCACGTCCTCCACACTGATATGGACAGTGGTGGTGTCACGGAAGGGACCTAGGTTCAGGAATCGCATTTCCAGATGAGGGTTGGCACCCTCTACTTTCAAGGTGTAGCTTTTCTTGCTCTCAAAACTTAAAGGCTGAGGGGAAAAATATATATCTATCATCAGGCACACTGAGCCATATTGTTATTACTTTCAGTTTCAAGCGCAACAAACATAAATATTTGCAGATGCAGAAAAAGCATTGAAAGACAGTAGTATTAGAAATGGCACTATATACTTTTTCTACCTTTTATTTGATAGTTGAGCTGAAAAGGCCAGGAGAAATACTTGCAGATCACTTTAAAATACATATTCTTTCATTCTTCTTGCTCAAATGAAAATATAAGCAGCCATCACACTATTGCACTGTAATTCACACAACTTGTTTTATGCAACTTTGCAGAAAATACATGAAGAAACAGACCGTAGTACTTGAAAATATAGTAAGACAGTTGGCTCCTCAAAAATGGGCCCAGTGGCAGGAACAAGGATGCTCACACAGGAGGCAGAGGTCCCACTTAGCATCCTCTTTTTTTCCTGGAGTTTTGTCTCCAAGACCCCTGTGTGCCAAACTGATAAAGGGCTCCAGTGGGAGCAGGGGACAAGGTCAGCCTCTCTTGCAAGTTCTTTTTCCAGTTTTTATCTGTAATTCATCCTTCCTAGAAGTGAGGTTTTGTTCACCTCCTCCTTTCAGTAAGTATCCCAAACATGGGTTAACCATCCAGGTGTGATGAGTTCTGGGATTTGAATCTGTTCCTTGCCTAGAGAAGTTTAATTTCAAACCAGTTTAATTATAAAGTATGTGATATCTTCCTGTGGGAACTCTTTCACTTCATATGAAATGTGAAATATTAAATACTCAAGTATTATTTGAAGAAGGGAGTGAGAACAGTCTCCTTTTCCCTTTTCCCTCTTCCCTTTTTCCTTTTCTTTCCTTCCTGAGGCAATGGATAAAGGGGGCCAGCTTCCTCTGTTAGTAGTTACATAAATTTGATTTCTTATCTAGATAAAACTACTTATTTGGTATACATGGGTATAGAAGTAACTAATACTGACATCGAACCTCTCAATAAATAAATTTTTCATGTCCCTTCCATCTTCTTTTCACAGATCCCTGAAGAAAAGAAGGTGTCTCCAAAACCTTCTTAGAACTGAATGAAAAAATCCATATTTAATGTGCTACTTACCAGTCTTGGTAAGAGATAACAGTAAGGGCTTGACAAACCAGAATAACAGTATGGAAGGATCAGTCCAAAATATAAAAAAAATGTCACCAGATGAAGTACAACTCACAGAGGATACAGTCACACTTCTCAAGTTGCAGTCAGAAGTTGCAAGCAATTGCGCTGTGATTAAATGGTCACAACCCTTTACTTGAATAATCTAGGGAGACCTGATGCTGAAAACTAGCACAGCTGATTTCCCTCAGTTTGCACAGATTCTGAGCAAGACAAACTTTGTACCAGGAAAGAAATTTCTAATCTCAGGGCCACCCAGTGGGGCATACCTGTCTTTGCTCTATGAATATTTTTCAAAAAAGAGCAGCTTTATTTGGACATAAGGATTTGAGCCTCATGTGTGGCATTATCACACACAGCAGCAGTTCATTTAAACTGCAGTAAGATGTCTGCTGTTCCCATCCAGCCCCTTTGCTTCTTCTATTCAGCTCTTGCTATTTGAAGGCCAGCCACCAGACTGATACACAGAGATGAGCAGGAAAAGAAAAGAGAAGGAGGATACCAAAGCAATTGGAAATCAAAGGTGCAAAGATCAGTACTGTGGCAGTAAAGTTCTCCTTTGCCAGTCATAACCCATTTCTTTCCTGCCATGCTCAATGGAGCAGCTGTCCAGTTCTGAAGCTACGAGGTATATATTAGTTTAAGCAGCATCAGCAGATTTCCATGCTCAGGCATGGCAGCAGTCTATACTATGGGCCTCAAAACACCTTCTGAATTCAGTCAAGTCTTCAGTACTTGTTTGCTGCTGCAACAGCTTCCCTCTTCAGAAATGGAAATGTTGTAGTGACATATGAAAGCTCATGCTTTCACAGTAAATTACCAGCAGTGATGTCCTGCATAGGAATGCCTGACTAAAGAACTGGTGTTCTTGAAATTATAAAACTGAAAATCACTCAGCATTTAGTAAGGAATTAAGACTGGAATGAGAACTGGTTTCTTGCGCTCGGGACATGATGGTCCAGTACTGGTGGAGATGCTGTACAGTGAGTGAGCCAGTACAAACTGTGCAGTCTGTAGCAGCAGCTACAAACAGGTGATCTGAAACTTGCTCTTGCTGCCTTTAGTTCCACCTGGTACATCAGGTGGAACTGCAGTGACTACTGCAGGCATGGCATAGCACTTGTCAGCAAGGGTTTGGTGAGGTCTGAAAGTGTAATATCCCTTGCTGCAGAGTCATTATTGTCTACCAGTTGCATACTTATGTGCTGTAAAAAGAGCAGTAAGATATTCACAGGACCAAGCAACATTTATTGTTCATCTGGCAAGGACTGTGAAATGCAAAGGTGCCTAAGCATATACTAAGAAAGAGGCCATTATATTGAATTGTTTCCCACATGAAGAAAACTGCATGAGAAACCCTTCATATACACTATAAAGCTAAGTCTTAAGAAAAGCAGTTAAATCATGGACACACTTAACAGCTATAAAACCCAATTACATTATTAAAACACATAATCACCTAGACTGAGTTAGAAAAATGAGAAAAATCAAACAAATGTGCTAGAACATCACATTTTTGATGCTCCTGTTTGCCTTCATTGTCAAAGACAACTTTCCTTCTTGTTTCTCTCCTGTGCTAATGCCTCAACGCCACTGTCCCTCTCATCAGATTTGTCTCCCATGGGTGCATTCAAACCTCCTCCCAATGCTGGTCCCTTGGGGAGGGAAGGCAAATTGCCTTCTCCTGTGAACTTAGCATTCTGCAAAACACAGAGGAGAGGCAGTCCATGGAAAACAGTCCTAGTCCTTGTCCTCCTTGTGCCAGTGCTGACACAGGCACTGAGAGGTGGCACTGTGCAGGGAGGAATTTAGCAAGACCCACTGTGAGAAAGTGATTGATCAGGCAATGTCAGGGGAAGAAGGCAGGACAGGACAGGGCTCTCTTGTGTGCTGTGCTGGCTGGGTAATCCACCACCCTGCCTTCCATGGGCAGTGCAAAAGGGAAGGCAGGGCAAAGAAGAAGGAAGGATAAGCATCAGTATCCCAAGCAGGGAGATTGGAAGGAACTATAAATCTTCAGGAGGGGTTCAACATTTTGTGGGACTGGTAGGCTGTGATAAGTAGCCACAACACCACGGTCTTATCAGTAACTAAATTCTGGCTTTCTGATGCCCGTGTTAGAAGTGCTAATTATTTTGCTCAGGAAATCTGTCAAGAAAAATTATAGAGAAAGTTTTGCTTACTTTTGAATAAGATGTCATTCTTAGTTTAGAATTTCTCTCTCCCCTCTTCTCCCATTTTGATATCCTTTTGTATCAATACCAGTTGAATTGTTTTTGCTTCTTGAGTAGATTTGAAGCATAACTTTCCCAGTATTTGGCTATTGATAATCACAGCATTACATAAAGCTACATATACATAAAATATCACAAATGTTTAAGTATAGTAGGAGGATTGAGCAATATGCATCTGATGCCAGTACATATCAGGTATGATTGGTATAATGCATTTTATAAGTCCTCTGAACATACATGAACCTGTAGAAAATCTGTATTCAAAATAACAAAGGTCAAGCTTATTGAGACATTTACTCGAAAGAAACTATTTTCTTTCATTGATAATTGAGTGGAAAATTACCTTAGAATTTTCATTCAACATATATTTAATTCCAGAAGATATGCTTAACTTTAGGGACTAATATGCACAATAAAAGAGCTGGGGAAAGGTGACCATAAATACATGCTTAAATGCTTTGCTGTAGGGCATGGAGACTTGCAAGGTAAAAGCTCTCCCTTGTGTTGTTCCATTTTAGTGCACAATTTAATCCCAGGCCATTTAAATGGAAACTATACTTCCTTATTAGTACACTAGATATGCTAAGCCAGAAATATGGTTACAATTTCATAACCTAGAAACAGAGTTCAACTTCTAACATTTAGGTAAGATTGTAGAATAAATATCCTATAGCAGGGAGCCTAAGCAAAATACTCAATGCTTTCCTGCATAGCCTGTGGTACACAGTACCAGCAGTTTCACAGCTGCCATTTTAGAGACAGCTTCCTCTAGCCTAATTAGCATTTGTGGATCTTCAAGCAGCAATTAAAAAACCCCCCACAAAACACTGCCTGGGCTTTATTGGTTTATAAATAATTCTGAGGCATGCTTTAACATTGTTTGTGGAACACCACAGTGAAAAATATGTACAGTTCAAATGCAAATATTGATCTAATTTCTTGCATTGTAGGATAATTAAGCTACAGAGAATATTTAAATAGATAAATAGGGAATCAGAGCATTTCTTTGGTGGGAAAATACATGTTTATGCTAAGACATGTAATGCTGTTCCCACTTTATAAAAGTTGTTCCTAGGAATGCAGTCTGCTTTCATATTTTAGCAATAAATGTTAAAGAACTGTGTTTTACAGCTGGAAAGGGGCTACTGTCACGTAATGGGAACCAAGTTATTGCAGGCGTAAGGGAATATTCCACACATAAAATGTAACCAGGACTGTTAGCCATATAAATTACTATAAAAAGGAAACTTTTTTACCTTTCTCACAGTGATTATGCCAACTTGGTAATTAGGATCAGTGTTAATATCAAAGACATCCAGTCCATCTCCATCCACAAGGCTGTATTTCATCTCTGCATTAATACCTTCGTCCAGGTCTTTAGCAACCACACGGCCCACAGTGGAGCTGATGGGAGCAGACTCCAGCACACTCATCTGATAGTGCTCTGGCACAAGCAGCACAGAGGGAGAGAGGAGAAAAAACAGTCTGTGAAGAGGAACCAAAAAAACAGAAAAGCAATGCAAAGAGTGGATCAGGGAAGCCACAACACTATGTGGCCTGCAGAGTCTGTAATACCTGTTCCAAAGCTGTGACAGCCGTATGATTTTCTTTAAAAATCCACAGCCCAGATAAATTTCCTGGAGAAGTTTTATTTAGGTGTTTGTTATAGCAATAGGTTTGTTGAATGCGTTGGGTTTTTTTTTAAACAGCAATACACCTGAAGATAGGAACTTCAACTAGAAAAATAGGGCAATTAACACCAGTGCTGTTGCAGTCCTTATATAAAGCAGATGGAACAGATTCAATAGGACAGGCATCAGATCAGTTTGTACAGCAGAAATAAGTTTTGAACACCATAAATCATTTCTCAAGTCCTTACATACTTCTTTTCAGTGCTCAAGAAAGATCAGGAGCTTGCCTGTTTCTTCCACATTTACCAGTTACTCTATTAAAATATATTGCCTCTCCCTACAAATACTGTCTTGAGCACATCTGTTGCATTGCTAATTGTCTTAGCAGCAAGACTGGGGAAAGAGCAACCTGCTATTTTAAAAGTGTATTTTGAAAATATAAATGTTGTACCTAAAATACTTCTCTGGCATCATGCTTTATTTTCAAACCTTCCCTGCTGCACCCCCTCTGTTGACTACACCAGCTGTTAAGCTTTACAAGGCAGAATAACACCAAGGATGAGGTTTGATGAATTGTAATTTTTCTTAATCAAGGGTTTGATATCAGTTACAATTCATGCCACTTTCAAAACACAATTGGCAATGGTGTGCTCAAGAAGCTGCTCTAATAGAAGAAGAAATGTGGAAGTTGAGATTTCTTGCTGATCTTAGTGGAACACTTTGATTTAGTAGTGCAACATGCAGAAACAAATGGAGAAGAATAACAGCAAAAAGAACTGCGGGAGTTTGCATTACTTAGCTAAATGAGGCAAATGTCAAAACCAAAAGAGCTTGAGATTGATTTACACCACTAAAAGAATCAGTTTTCTTTAAAAATCCCAAATTGCATTCCTTGAAAAATTTAGTCCAATCAAAACTGAAAAACTTCTTTCGAATTTTTAATGGTAATATAGAATTATGTAAATAAATGTGATAAAACAATCTTATAAACAAAGAGCAAAATTTTGCAAATCTTGTTTTGAAGTTCACTTTTGTAAATACAAAGCAATGTTTCTGATAAGAGTGGAGTTGCCTTGTTTTGCATTCATTAAGTATGGCTATTATATATCTTAGGTTTAACTGTATATTGCCAAGGTTTGGATGAACCTTTCCTGCAGAATAGCCTGTATGACAACCCACTCCACACCGGCAGCACAGCTCCCAGATGCTCCCCTGCTGTGGCCTGCCTGGAGTGTTGAATAAATTATCTTTCAACTTCCAGCACCACCACATGTCCCTGATTTGAGAGACATCCTCTGGAGATAGGATGAAAAGACAATCAGAGCAGCAATTAGCAGCCAAAGGCAATGGCTATGAGCAATCTAAACACAGAAGTTCTCCCTCCTGCCTTTTTCTGTAAATTAATTTCCCATTCTTTAAAAAAAGCATTGTTTTTGATAATTTTAGAGGTCAGAAACTTTTTCTGAAAGGCAAAGTGTTGAATAATTCCTTTTGACATTTTTCTGAAGAAGAGTTCCATATTGAGTCTGAAATTCTGTCCATCTCTACTTGTCACTATCCTGAGTTTGAAAATGGCTCTTATGAGAGCAAACAGCAGACATAAAACTCAGCCACCCCTTTTGGCCTGTTTGGCACAATGGGTACTCACTCTGTGGAAATCTGGGTGGATTGTCATTGACATCAGAGAGAGTGATGTTGACTGTGGTTGTTCCAGCTAATCCTCCCAGCTGTCCACCCATATCCTTGGCCTGGATAATCACTTCGTAATATTCTTTTGCTTCTCGGTCCATGTTCATTAGAGCTGTTCTAATTAAGCCTGAGATTGAAGGTGGAAAGGCATTTGGGGAACAAAAGAAAATGGCAATTAGAGAATACACAATTTTTTAAAAAAGGAGGGTGGAGGGCTCTTGCTCCTGCATCCTGTTCCCTTTGTCAAGAATGAGAACAGGCTCTGCACTGAGTCCCACCTTTCGTGGCAGAGTAAAACACACCCAAGTGGAATCTAGGTTAACAGAAGGTGGGAATTTTAAAGAAGTCAATTAAAATGCATTAGTTCTGGGACAGGCTGCCTGTCCAAAATTAAAATGTTGCCTTCCAAGGAAAAGCTTTTTGGGAACAGTGTGCTATGTCGAATTAAGGCCCTGCTCAGGATGACTATCTCTGCACAAAAGCTGGTAGTGATGTGCTTTGCTAAAAGATCCATCAGGACAGGTTTTCAAGAGCGTTCCAGAGCACGCAGTCCTACAGACCACTTTGCTCGTGTCCTTTGGGACCCAGGCTGGGGCTGCGAGTGCAGAATATCAGGAGACGCCGCCGCACCCGCTCCGGAGGGGCCACCCTGCTCCCCCGGACAGGAGGGCATCCCTTATCCCTTCCCTCCGGCTTAACACTACTGCGAGAGGACATGAGGTGGCAGCAATACTTCTCTTACGGAGGCTGCGAGCGCCGGCCCGGGCAGCGACGCCGGCGCCGCGGGGCTGCCAGGCGCTCCTGCTGTCCCCGCACGCCTCCGCGTCTCCCGGCTGTCCGTCCTCCAGCCCTCCCAGCCCTACCTAGCTCTTAGGCCTCCAGCACCTCCAGGTACCCCATCGAGCAGCCAGCAGTGCAGCTCGGGGATGCGCTGCCATGGGATAATCCCTTGCTAGCGACACGTTTGGGATGCCCTTCAGCGTGGGGGCAAGTGTGTCAGCCCTACGCACCATCCCAGTTGCACGGTTCAACACGCAGAACTTGCACATCAGGACGCTATTAACTTGATTGATCTGCATTTAGTCTTTATTTTTAGCAGAAAGACAATGTATGAGTTTAATAAAAAGGCAGTAAAAAGATATTGTGTTGGCAATTATCACTGTGTGTGGAGGGAAGAAATAGTGACCGGTATGGAACAACTCGCAGTGTGCTATTTTAATTTTCCTGTATGGAGTCCTTCAGATACCCATCCTGCAAAGCAAAGTACCTCCTGTGAAGTGCTGTAGTTCCTCAGCTCCCATGGATATATAAATAAGATATGAAAATACTTAGCATTTTGGGAAGATCCTCAAGTCTTCCCAAGAAATGTACTGGAACCATTTCTTTCACTAAATTGAGTCAGGTTTGTGCTTTTAAGAAAACAGTAAAGAGCAGAGGTGATGTCCTTTCTTTTCTATAACAGCCAGATGGTTTCTTAGGAAGTAGGAGAGTTCTAGGGGAGTATGGTTGTGGTCAGGCTGTAAAAGTATTCTGGAAAAAGGGAGGAGGGGGCTCTCAACTTTCCTTTGAAGTTGTGCTTTCACATAAACACTTGTTCAGCACCTGTGAGAATAAGAATAGGAGCACACCTCTGGAACCAAGAGGTTGTGTTGGGAGGTAAATGGTAAGGACTCCTAAAGGAGGACTGTACTGTCCACTATTGGGTGTTTTAATCACTGTCTATCGACACAAAAGAGCTGTTGGTCACTTACGCTCTAGCTCTGTTTTAGAAGAACGTCAGAGCTGCAATTGCATTTTGTGAGCTACCAAATCCCACATGTGAGTTTGCACAGGGGAAGCTGATTACAGTCCTGTGCTTGTGATAGAGAAATGGTGCACAGGGGAAGCTGATTACAGTCCTGTGCTTGTGATAGGGAAATGGCTTCTGGCTCACAACACTGCTTACCGTAAATGGGAGTCCAGTTGCTGGCTGAGGCACCTAAAGGCTGAAGCATCTCTGAGCCTGTTCAGAGATGTCCAGGTATAAGTGACTGGGAAGTTAATCAGAGGAGAAAAAGACCTTTCCTGGGTTAAATACCAATAAGTACATGATTTTGGACTTAAGGACCTATCTTCTGTATAAGCTGCATAAAATCTGTACTGGATCTGACCCTGAATATTGATCCTTTGCTTTCTTAGAAATAATATGATTAAATCAAATTAAGCAAATCTGTTATTATGCCCTTATTTGTGATTGAGGCCTGATTATGAAAAGACCATTAGCAGTTTATTTGTATTGTAAATATAAAGAAAGCTGAGAAAATAACATGCCACATACAAGTTTATCTTTGGCTAGAGCACCTACCCTGTAAACTGCTAACTTTGGAAGAAGTTTATTCAGTGTTTTTCCTATGTTGTCCCCTAGGGCCCTGCAATGACTATTGTCTCATGAGTTTCTACCTTAGCACTACAGATGCCCTTTAGAAACTGTCAAAAGCTGTCAGATTACACTTTCGAATATAAACCTTGGATATACAGAGAAAAGAGAGAGAGAAAGCAAGCTAAATAGAGAGGGTGTCCTAAGATAAATGTAAGGTCATTAACAAGAGCACCCTTAGGTAAAACTACTCCAGATAACTGCATCCTTTAGCTTTCACTTTCCAGTGCTGGATGGTTCATAGGTATTTTTTCCCCCTAAGCCTTGTTATCAAAGATCTTTTGAAAACATTTTTCAATTATAGAAACCAGCAAGAGTATTTACAGCACCAAACCCCACAAAACCCATGAGTTGCAGAATATGGTCATGCAGAGGAATATATCACTGGAAAAAGCATGATCTTCTGGAGCTCACTGCCACAGCATTACTTTACCCCTCGCACAGTGCTGCTCTGTCTTGGCTCCAAGCCACAAAAACACATTTCTCTGACCACAGCTATGATGCACTGCCCTTTCTTTCTGCTTGCAACTTTTTCTTTTGGTTTTCACACCGACTCATTCCCTGATGAAATAACATACCTGTCCGAGAGTCCACAGAGAAATATGGTTGTCCTTGGAGAATACTGTATACGACTCTCGCACTGTTCCCATAAGTCGGGTCATCAGCATCTGTCGCTGTCACCTGGATAACAGAGGTGCCTGACAAAGAAACCATCAAGGTAAGACCTTGTGGGATAAAGAGCTGGCAGGAAAAGAACACGGTTCAAAGCAAATTGAAATGCCTAACAAGGGCTTTCCCACACTGAACATTTTCACCTGATGCTTGTGGTGCTTGTACTTATTGTTCATACTTGTAGCTCATTAGCACTAAAGGAACTAATAGGTATTATAGAATTATGCTTCTATAAGAAGATATACAAAAGCAAATACTCTATGGACCAGTTACAGAATTGCTGAACTAACAGTATGTTGTTATGGTTGACAGAGAGATGGTAATTATATACTGCTAGCTTCTTTTCCCCTTGTCTTGATTTAAAAAAAATTGAAATTAGGAGGCAACTCAAGGAAGTTCCATAGCTCTGCTGACATAAATCATGAACTGTTTTAGCAGGCCCATAGATGCTCTAAGTTGACTGAGGGATCAAAACTGTACACTAACAGTGAGCATGAAGGGATGTATCTCTGAGATAATCTCTCTGTGGGACTGAAGTTTATTTTGCATAGCTTAGAGATTATACACTGCTGAAGTGCCTTTGCAACCCACACAAAGGCAAATATATTTCTTTTTTCAATTGGTTTTCAAGGTCTGCTTCCTCTGAAGCTAGTAATGGGCTTGTAGGTGATGTAATTTGTCAAGAACAAGGAGAAGATGAGGCACAACTGAAATATGTTTGAGTTTTGACTCCTTCAAATGTCAGACAATGCCCTTATGAATATATCTAGTCTTCTACATAATGTTTTGTGTTACAAACAAGTATGATGTAAGATAAATCTGCATTCAAGATAGCCATCACCATTAAGAAACATTATTTCTGACTGGAACTTCTGTATTTGATGCCTCTCTCTAGCTTTTTGTCAACATAATATTGAAGAATGAGAAGTTGAAACATATCTGTAACTTCAGGTCATGAAATTTACAGGGTATTATCTCTGAAGTGATGTCACAGAGGCAAAAAGCAATAAGCAAATAAAGACAACTCAGAAAGAAAAAAAGTCCAGAGAAACAATATTTTATGTGATTATTTGATTTCTTATATGGAAATAATTTCTCCCAACTTATGTCAGGATAGGAAGATAGGAAGGCTGCTCTTTTTCTTCTGCACTGCAGTAACAGGAGTCTTCAACATGATCCCACTCTGTAAAAGTGGAGGGCAAAGAATCTTGGGATTCAACTGAACTTTGTTTAGTGCAGGCTTACATGAATTAGAAGGAGCTAATGATTGTTTTCATCTCCCCATGTTTTCAAGGGCTCTGGAACAGTAGCTGAGCTCTCAGTATGAACTTGATTAGGTTGCTAAGACTGTTATTTTTGGTGTAGTAATGGCTGTCTAATGGACATTATAATTTCTATCACCTGATGTCATAGGAGAAGGGGCACTATGTTAATATAAATTGTCTCAATGGGGCATGTTTGAATCACACTTTTTTCACCTCTCAGGCTTCCCTTGGCACGTTTTCTTTCAGAGGAGATAATGCTGGTGTAAAGCCTTTTGTCTCTTTTCTACAGCAAGCAGACATCCCATGATAAGCTCCTCTGTCCTGCAGCTCCTGCACCAGGGGCAGAAGCTGAGATCAAGGAGTCAGGGAATCTGTGTTTTGGTTACCATCTCAAATTTGCATATAAGGGAAAGAGACTCCACAAAATCTGTCTTACCCACGGGTGACATTTCTGGAACAGAGGCTATGTAAGGTCCATCCAGGAACTTGGGTTCATTGTCATTGATGTCTTGGATTTTGATGATAAACTCTGACTCTGGTTCCATCGGCCGGCCCGTTCGCCTGTCCAGAGCCTGTGCTCTGAGGGTGTACTGTGATCTTTCTTCCCGGTCCAGCCGCTGAATGGCATGAATGTCCCCTGTTGTATCATCAATGGTGAACACAATGCCAGCCCCCTCTCCTGAGAGGATGTATTTGATCGAACCATCTCCCCTGTCCATGTCAGAGTGGAGCTGTGGAAAGACAGGGTGGATTCAATTAGACCATGAGCTGGGTAAGCAGCTGCTGAGAAACACAAGCACGTGATCATCCTGAGCATTCTGGTCTCACTGTCGGGACTTACAAGCTGGTTTTAATGAACTCGCTTTGCTGAAAGAGGCAAATAGTAAAGTCTGTATTGCATAGTTGCAATTAAAACCCCTCTCCTGTCTTCCTGTTTCTGCACTCACAGCTGTGCCAAAAGAAAAGGCAGAGGCACCCAAACAGGAACCGGCTCTGTGCCTTTTTGGAATCTCACTCAACACAATAATTATCTTTTGCCTTCCTGCAATGGCTACCAAGAAGATTTGAGATAAAGTGAGGTCAGCAAAGCTGCAGACTATGCTTGCTCACATGGAACAAGCAGGAGTCAAATACTACAAGAATGGCATAATGTTGGGGCAAATAAGGCAAATCTGTTTGGGATCAAGGGGAAAGCAGAATGGGAGAGCTACCCAGTAAGTGTTAGGATTCAGAAATATTTTAATTTTTTTCTGTTAAATTTTAGTAATAAAATTAGTCTGGATCCTTACATTTTCAGGAAGGAATATTGTCAAATAATAGGTAAGGAAAGCAGCAAAATCCAGTTGCTTATGCCCATGGTAGGCTATAGAAATGAGAACCATTCCAGATTTTCTAGGAAATTAGCGAACGGATTTATTGCATGACTGCTAATTAGTTCTGAGCAGCCAGAGATAGCTGTGAATGCAACAGAACAGAGCAAGAGTAAATGCAGTTTACTTAATTATAATCTAAAACAGAGAAACAAATCATTCTGGGGACTACATTCTGTTAAACTGCATTCTGTTATTTCCCATGAAATACTGGAATCACTATCAAAAGCAATCAAATTGCTTAATTTTACTCACACTATGAAAATCCACAATGGTATGCTCATAATTCCATGCTTTTGAGGAATAGAGCATAAAAACCAATGCCCAGTGGCAGTAATCATTCAGTACCAAAAGACAGGAAGGCAATAGACTTGAGGTGCAATGATCAAAATGGTTCAGATGTGAATACTGTTTTCCAGTGTGATTATCATTGTGGGAGATGAATAAAGGATAAATAATAATTTAAAAAAAATAGTGAAAGTGGCCTGGATTCAATTAAGCATTTTAAAATGCACATATGAGCAAATCATCTCAGAATATGGTCAGAATTAGGTGTGTGTTTAGTGCTTCGATGAGCTTAAAGGACATATGGAAGTAATCTTGGAGGATGGGGCCAAACATAGGTAAATATTTGTACTGGAGAGAAAAATCTTAGAAGAATAAACTGAATATATGAACACAGGATTTGAAGAAAGAAAGAATCCAAACAGAAATGGAAAATTTGTGTCAAAAAGTAGAAGTCAAACTTTGTACAATTGATTACAGACTATTCTCTCAAGAAAGAAAGAAGAAATCTAATCTCCGAGCTGTTTAAAAACATAAAGAACATATACAATAACTTATTACATAGGGAGAAGTTTAATAGGAATGCGGACAAAATTACTTATCTGACCAAAGCATTTCTAGTGCTAGTGAGGCAACTTTTCAGCTGGTTTAGGGCACATGATCCTGTTGGCTGGGGAGCCGAAAGACCTTTTCCCCCAGTGAAGGGTCTGGTTGGGAGATGCTCATTCTCTGAAGGGCATCTCCCTTACTTGCCTTTCAGATAGGTCACATGACCTATGCAATATGTGGACCCACTCCTGATTTTAGGGCAAAGAGTGCTTTCAGCTGAAGTGGGATCCCATGGTTTTCCATGGCGCATCCCAGCCTGTGGACAGGTGTGTATGGAGGTGGCCCATGGACTCCAAGCGACTCTTGGGACAGCGAGCATTAAGGGCAGCAGCACTGAAATGTGTCCACAAGAGCTGAAGGTGCAGGTTGAGGCAATGGCTGCATCAGGCCACTTCCTCCTCCTCTGCCTCCATCCCTGGCTACTGCATCTGAGAAACAGCGATATTTAGGAGAAAAGCTGGCTGCTCTCAGGTGATGTATTAACTGAAAGATGGAAGGACAAACCCAGAAAAATCTGGCAGTGGTAAACAGTTAAATTTAGATGGCTGCCATGTGTATTAATTCACATGCAGGCATCAGGATTGCAAACTGGCATATCTTCAGGAAATACCATCTTGTGTTTAATTTAAAAAAAGACAGTGGCTGTCATTACTTATCCTAAACACCCGTAACTCAGAGATTATCACTGCAGGAGCTAGTAAACAGGATACTTCCAGAAGGAGGACAATATTATAGCTTTTCAAATTGATTCAGAACCACTAAGCTACATCTTAGGCATTTGTTTTAGTGCATTAGTGCACCAGTGAAAGAATGCAGCTGCTGAGATAGATACAGATGTTAGATCTGATTGGGGAATTAGACCTGGACTTGATGAAAGAAAATGTGTTTTGGAGCACAAACGAGTCCTCATTAAATAAGGAAAAGAAAAAAGAGAAAGAGGAAATCAAAGTCAAATTCAAAGTCAAAAGGCAAAAACGAAAAAGAAAAGAAAGGGAAAAATGAAAAAGAAATTAAAAACAAGGAAAAAAGAAAATGCAAAAAGGGAAAAGGAACAGGAAAATAAAATGGAAGGAGAAAAAGAAGAAGGAAAAGAGAAAGAAAAAAAGAAGCATTTTTTGAAATAGCAGTTGGTGTTCAGGAATTTTCAGAATACTTAGAAGCAAATAATGAATCAAATTCATGGGTTAAATAACACCTTCTCTCCAAAGCCCTCTTTGGAATAAATGCAGTTGTGAAGGAAGCAAACAAGGAATGAACATGGCATGCTATTAAGAATTTGGGAGTACAAGAGGATCTCTGTCTAACTGTGATTTATTAGAAACATTGGGTCTCAACCAAGGCTAGGCAGTAGGAAATACTAGCAGCACTTTTGCAGCTTCTTTTATAACCTGCTCTTTCTAGACAAAGCAAAAAAAGAGTATAAAAGACATAACACTGCCAGACTGCATAAATCTGAAAGAATTTGGTGTCTGAAGGGACTGAAGCTCGCACCAAACCTAATATCAGGATGCTGTAGTTTGGAGTGTAAAAGTCACCGTGTTGGAAAGGTGATCTAGTTTTAGGTTGGCTCTGTTTTATGGGTGGTACAATAAATTGCGCTGCCATGTGGTTGACACAGAGTAGGAGGAATTAATTTGTACTTTCTCCTCCATATTAAGGAATGGGTTATTGGAGTAATAAAGCTGATAACTCCTGAGAAATTTTTAACCGTGTCAACCTGCGTTGCTCCTTTTGATGAGAATAGTACAAAAAAAAAGAAGGATGTTACATCTGCGTTGGAATGACAAATTTCCTGGCAAAGGGCATGTGGAAGAGAGTAGGGCTGCAGTGAGCAGCTCAGGGGAGAACCCACACAGCTCTGCTAACCAGTCTGTGACTCCATCCTTGATGTGTTTCTCCCTTCTCTGCTTCCAGGGAGGTAGCACCTGCAGGGGATTTTTGTAAGGATGCATGAGTGAGTGTGGTTGATGTAAATTAATAGTCTGTGGAGAGGTTACATTTTATTCATTTATTCAGCTGCTGTGATTCAAATGCTTCTTTGAAACAGGGTTAGGGAGTCTCCAACACAGCAAAATGGTGAAGTGTGTCCCCAGTTCAATTACTGACACAGTGTAGGCTGCTCATTGAATGTGGAAAATACCTGCTGTAGCAAATGAAGGGGCTGTGGTTTCCCTGGTTCATCCTATTAGCCAATAATGGCCACCTCTAGGAAAACTGAAGCCTTGTATTTAACTGTGACAGGACCAGGAACCCTCTGAAGCTGAAGTACTTTAAATCACTATCATGAGCACTGGAGAAAAGCAAAAATTGTACTGACTTCACATCAGGAAGCTTCTTTCATTTCCCTGTCTGGAACATATTTTGCACCTTGCCTTAACAGCTGTCTAGGAAAGTTCACAGAATCATAGCAGCCTTGGAAATCATATTAGGCAAGCCCAGACCTACGGTTCAAGTCAACGTGCTTTTTCGGTTGCTCCAGCCATACATAACCAGCCAGAACCAGCTGTACGACCAGTTCTGTGCTGGGCATTCTTTCTCCTTGTGACACAGGCTTGGAGAGAGCAGATGGATAAAAGCAAGGCCTGGCTATGAGGATGTTTCAGGATGTTGTGAGTGGTATCACTTAGAAGAGGCCCTGCCTGGCCTGGTATAGGACAGGGCTGTTTTGGAGGGCTGGTGTGAGCAGCCAGCAGCAGACTGAAAGCCCTATTGCACTTCGTTCCACTCTTTGCGAGTCTCTCCAGAGCTATTTCTGAGTCAGCCTGGGGTGACTTGGGCTTAAAAATTTCTGGCCTGTCAGAGAAATTAGTTCACCCCACAGTCTATTCCCTGCTGAACCCTTTCCAAAGGATCCCTAATACTCGGGCAGCACAAACGCAGGCGGGTGATGAATTGTGGGATGCTGCTGTCTCTTCGGAGCACCTGTGCCTCTGGCTGGGTGAGCAAGGGGAAGCCTTTGCCTCGCAGAGCCCCGCTGCCCTCATCCCACCGCTCGGCCGGCGGCTCCACGCCCAGGTCGGGGATAGGAGATGATGGAACGTGCGAGCCCCAGAGGCCCCTTTTGGCAGCAGAGCTCCCTGGTGCCGGGACTAACAGAGTTCGGAGGCCTTCCGAGAAATGCAGCCCCATCAGCTCAGCAGTGCGTGGGACTAATTGGCCCTGTTAACCGTGGGAGCTAATTAGCCCTGGTGCACGCCGGTGTGAGCACAGCCAGTGCCCAGGCAGCCCTGGAGAAGCTCCCTGACAGCAGTGGGGCCTTCAGAGCAGTGGGCAAAGGCCATGAGGAGCCATCTTGGCGTCCTTGCCTTGGGCAAAGCTGAGTGGTGGCAAGCTCAGGAGTGCTGCTGACTGTGCCAAATGTGTGAGCTCCTAAGGACAGCGTCACGTCTAAAAGATGAGCTGGTTTCTCCCCATACTTGTTTTACCTAAGATTCGGCTCACAAGTGGAAGCCTGAAGTAATTTCAGATGTAACTGAGAATGTGAAATAGTAAGTCTGGCCCTTGTTCCAAAGCTGGGAATTGCCTGAAAACAAATATTAATTTCTTTAATCAATAGAGATATCAGGAGCTGAAAAGCTAGGTGCACAGATGAATGAAGACTAATGAGGTCTCATCTGGAGGCAATCACTAGTAATGCCATTGCTGTGGGAGGAAGGAGGGCACATCTTGCTGTAAGTCATGCAGGGATAAATCAGGAGGAGGTCTTCTGAAGCCCGTGGATTCATTTTGTTTTATACTGGTGTGACTGAGAGCACAGTTTAGCTCTATGGAGCTGTAGAATGATAAATATGAGTCCAAACTGGGCCTCTGGATATGTAATATTTTTTTTTCCCCTGCAGATGGACAGCTTGGAAGGAAAAATGGAGCCTATGCTGTATTAAAAATAAGCAATGAAATGTGAAGGAATTATTTTACGATATTCTTTCTAAGTCATTTTTTATATATACCTATGTGTAGTCTCCACTTGTCATAGCTGCTTATGATATTCTTGGCATGTAAAATCTTGATTGTATTTTTCAAACTCTTAAGCACATTAACTCTCCGCATTTTTGTCCAGATTTGTCACCTTGGTGTAGAATAGAAGCAAACTTGATGCTGATCATAAAACTTTGAATAACAGGGTCAATACAGTGATTCAGGGTCTTTAAAAATAAAAAAGGAAGATGGTTATAGTGAGACAGGTGGTGACAGCAGATGTCACTGGTTTGATTTCCATCAGCTTCTCCCTCAAGGAGACACAGAAAAGTAAATGCAAAATATTACCAAGTATAGGTATAGGATGAGCTCAGGAATACAATACATCTGTACTGATGGGTAGGTTCTTGCAGTATAAGAGATCCAAAAATAGGACCCTTCATAGCTGGATTTAATGAGGTGTCCATCTACCCTTCTAGATCTGGAGCAACTTTTCCGTAGTCCACAAAATTAACCTTCAGTCAAAATGTGGTAAGACAGAATATACTCTGACCCTGAAGATTTGCAGAAAACATTTTTTGAAATGTCAGTTTTCAAGAGACACTGGCTCTTTAATTTGATTTTGAATTGCAGATTCTAGCTGACTTGATCATGGACAGAAGCATGATCACAAACTCTCCCTTTCTTTCCTAATCCTTATATGTCAATATAACCTTGCTTTGCCTTGACATTGTAGGAGTCTCTGGAAAGATTGCTGCAGATTTTCTAACAGTACCTCAAATTGCAGATGATGATTGATGCAGCAGATCTCTTTGAAATAGGCAAATATATTGACAGCCCCTTGAAACAGAAATTCTTCCCAAACAAAGGTGACATGGGGCAAAAGCTCTTGGGAGCAGAAGTGAAATTAATGCGGATGAAGTCACTGCCAGAAAGGAGACAAAGGCACTTGAGGAAACATCCCATGTTTCGCCACAATCTGCAGATACACAGGTGGATACACTCTTACAGACATCCTCCTGCTGTAGGTCTTACCTTCCCAACGTAGAGAGGGTCGGTTCCTGTGTATTCCTCCAGAACAAAAAACTGGTTCCACACCCAGCTTCTCTTCATACGCTGATGCAGCTTGTCTGACAGGTTGTCTTCTTGCCCTTCAGTGAGGGGTCTGGCACTTCCTGACAGCACAGTTGTAGTAAGGTCCATCAGTCCCCAAAAATACAAGGAGACACCAAGTCCAAACAAATTCTTTGCATTGCTCATTCTACCTGAAGTCCACATCCGTATACTAGGACTGACTTAAAAGTCCAAACACAGTAACTTGGGTCCCTTGAGAAAAAAGCAGGTCTTCTGTGTAGTCCTTTGAGACGTCCAGGAGAGATTCTGGTTCTCAGAAATGCAGTATCCTGTAAAGTTAAATGAAAATTCATAAGAGGTGCCTTTTTCCTCAAAGCAAATGAGTTTTCTCAATAGGCAAACATGATATAAAGTATTTAACCTTCTATATAAAAATGTAAAGCTGCAGACCTGGAGCCTTAGGTATGAGTTACATCAGGGTTTAGTCAATAAGTACGAGTTCTCTACTTTGCTAATGTAGCTGTAGGGTTGCTTTATGATATTGATTGGCATGAGTTAAGTGCATACTCTTTAGAAATTTTTATGACCAGAAGTCCTTAGAGAATATTTAAAACCAGTTCACTCGGGAAAATTATGATAGCTGAAGAACAGTATTTGGCAACCATCTTTCTGTATGGAAACAATGCCATTGTCATTACACACACTTCCATGCACATATGTCTATATAAATACTGATATTGCTATATTGCAAACCTTGAGTATAATTTCTGGAAACTCCAAGTCATTTCTGGTTTTAATTTTTCTTTCAGCCTCTCTGTTGCTTGAAGTCAGGTTTCACACTCTGTTGCCTCCTCTCTGAGGAGCTGATTGCTGATAAAAATGCAACCTTTCTAGAATTTGAATGGTCAGTGAATCATTTTATAACCTACAAAATGTTTCACAGTGCTGATGGCCACATACTGTATGTCCAAGCAAGTCATGTTGATACACTTTTTTCTTTCACAGTCCTTAAAGACCTGTTTAGGCAAAAGAATGCTGACCTCTATCAGAGGACATTTTCTCATCAGTCAGGGGTCTTTTCTTGTCAAGAAGTCAGTTTAGTTGGTGACCTCACTCCAGGCTATGGATTATGGCTAACCTTTCCTTCACCATTTTGGTGAACTTAATGACCTAGTGCTGCACACAAGTTACTCTGTCAAAACACTCCATACATCCTCTGTTGGTCCAGTATTTTAGTTGTTCCTTTAAAGGACACATTTTTTCATGAAAAACAGACTAATTAGGAGAGGCATGTAGAGCAATGGGTCTTAAGCCCATTCACACTTCCTTTTACTGCTGTTCTACACATAGATATTTAGGCTTAATTAATTGTTTTATCCTGTGGAAATAAATATAGCAGGAGATGTCTGTCAAATATTTTCAACTGAAATCCTGGAAAGATTTCAAAATAATGAGAAGTATTTTAGACAGTTGCATGACTTTAAAGTAAAGCTGGAGACAATGCAATATTTTTAACAGAGAAGAAGAGTGGTAGTCAACTCCCCAGCATCAAGGCTGGTACAACTGGAGAACTGGGTACACTTAGAAATCTACTGAAAAGAAATTAAAAAAGTAATCCAAAAGTTGGCTGATATCTGAAAACAGCAGTGTAAATCTGGAAGTGATGTCCACAGAGGCAGTAGAGACAAAATGACCATCTAAGACTAATTTCTACACAAAATAATGTTTCCAAGTATAAAGCCCAGAAGAAGTATGACCACACAGTGCTGCTAGTCTATATAGTTGTGAAGTGTAGCAAACTAATGTGTCCTTTACCTTGAAAAAGTTTACAACTTATGCCTGAATAGATACAACAAAGTAAGTCAAAACTACAAGCACAGAACATGGTAAAATACTTCTAAGCAGAGCAGTGTCCAGAACTGCTGGTTGTTTAGACACTGACTGCATAATATGTTAGGATTTATTGTCTGCAAAGATAAAGAATGGGGATTTACCTAAGCAGTGCAAGCCCAGAAGGACCACAGCAATCTCTGTGCGTCTGCCACTTCATGAAGAAGTTGGCAGCTTTTTGTGAGAGGCAAGGACGTGGCTCACAGTCCCTGCTGGACGTCCACAGCCAAAGGAGTCCACGAACTATGCGTGCAGGGCTTGCCTCTCTCTGTCCTGTGATGCCTTTGCTCCAAACCTCCAATACACTGGGGAAAGAAGGCTGAAGCCCTCCTCACATACATACACCCACCATGCTCTTGGCATGTTCTAAACAACAAGTTATTCTCAGTAAAGTCAGGGGGACATTATTTACAACCCATGTTTTGCTGGTGAGTAAACATGGGGAAGAGCTTCCCACCACCCCTCAATATAATTTGAGGGAATACACCACTGCCTCTGCCCTGTAATGGGAAGAGAAACGGGGCAGGCTATGATCCAGCAGCTAAGGTGCAGCCTGGAGTTTTTGCTTTAAGAAATTCCATCTGCTGCACAGATCAGTTACATTTTTGTTTATATGACAAAGAGGTGATACAACATGATGGACCAATTCTCGTGGCAATTAGAATTGTGTTTGTAGGTGAATTTTCAAACCACATATTCAAAACTAATGGTGCCATATGCCTCCTGCAATTAAGTTCAGTCATCAAGGATCAACAGTGCTTAGGCAAGGTATCAAGACATTGTTAAATGAACTTGCAGAGTTACCAGTATACCTGTAATGAGGCAATAGCAAAATAAATCTGATCATCAGGATGCTTTTCATTCACATGTTCATTAAATTAGCAAGAAGCAAGGTAAGTAAAAGCAGTGAAAAAAGGTCAAGAGAAGTGACATAAATGCTTCAGGCACTCTGAGAATAGCTTTTGTCATCTGAATGTGCAGTTCCATGAGGAACCTTTCTTGAAAACAGTGTACAACTCAGTGGTCCCTGGCAGCAATATCCCTAAGAACATTTCTTATTCCCAATGCAATCTTATTCTGGGATATGGCAACTGTCAGGAAACTTGCCATAAAGTAATGTAAAGTCTATAAAAGGATTTTCCTTCCTTGAGTACCAGTAATTTCCCCATTTAATGCCAGCCCATGGTGACATGGTCATATATTTTTGTAGAAACGGAAGAAAGAAATTGGAGTGGAACAGACTGTTTTTTTTCTTTTCTAATAGCAAAGTTTCTGGTTTCTCATGCCTTTCCAAAACTATGAGCAAGCAGGCTCAAACTCATTGCATTTTGCACCTCACTAAGGACAAACCGATACTATGAATAACAAGGTTTAGTCCACAATGGTCTCTCTCTGCGTCTGAAGAAGAATGACATTTTCTTTCTGTCTCGGGTCATCAGCTGCTGTTAAAGGGTTAAAGACCTCTGTTAACTCCTAGGCTGAGGTGATATTGATCTGTCTGGGTCTTTTTTCCCATAATGTCCCCAACCCCAGGTGTGTACTCTTGGCTTTTGCATCTGCAAGGCCTGCAGACTGAAGAACACGTTTCTCAGCAGTGTGAAAAGGCGAGTGCTTTTTCACGTACACTTAGGGTTTGAACAGTGTGGTAGCACAAGTGATGGCTGAACTACAGTTACCATGGGTGACTGAGTCTCTCAGAGGACTCATGCTGTTGGCTTCTTCACCAGATGAATATGAAGGGTAAGGACAGGGTCACTTCAGCTGTAGACACAACACTAGGTTAGGATAGGAGCAAGAGGCTTGGGGTGTATTAGTTTGCTGGGATCTCTGGGATTAGATGATCCACAGCGGTTTTTGCCAATGATGGATGGCTCAGGCTTGCAGGCAGCCTGCTCCTTGCAGGGAATCAGGGGGACCCATCATACAGGAAGGGTGACTGGCATTACTGAGTGAGGCAGAGCTGAACTTTTAATGTTCCCTTAATGCAAATTGTTTCTTGGAGCCCTTCAAAATACATTCTTAAGGAAATCTGCAAGGATGGAATTGATGAGCCTTTACTTGTCATATGAAATATATTACAGAAACACATTTCCTGACTCAGCATGGGGATGCACAATTTGAAGGCAGTAAAGAGAGGGAAATCTTATTTTCCTTGCTGAGACACAAAAATTATTGAGCCTGGGAAAACTACATTACCAAAATCTGTGAGATTTCTGCAGAGGGTTCTTTATTTTTCTAAAATAACTTAAATGTTTCATTTTGTTTCTCACAGTTGTCTACCCCATTGTAAAACATTTAGGTGTATCTGTGCAGTTTATGTCCCTGACCCAAAGTGAATGCCTTTCTTGCCCCTGCTTTTGTGATGAATATTTGATTATCAGCTTGGATGTTTAGGTTACTTTCTCTGTTCTTGCTGTGCAAACACCGAAAATCCTTTTTCTTGTCAGTCAGCAGTTACAAATATGACTTTTGGCTTCATAAAGACCCACGAAGATCTGATTGATCTTTGTGCTACTTGCAGTCTATACATGGTACAAAGGAACTACATAATTGTTCCACACAAAAAAGAGCCTGCCAGTGAAAATATTAATTTCTCTTTTAGCTATATTGCAAATTAAAGTAGGCATTTTCCAAGTGTGAACTACTCTTCATGCTCCAATTCTACAGACATTCAATCCCTGCCACCCCTCCCCCGCACATATTTGTTCTGTAATTAAGTTATTCTTAATTGAATAGCTAATTCTGGACAAAGATGAAAAGGAAAATGAAATAACTGCCAGAACCAACTTCTGGCATTTCTTGCAAGTCACCCATTTATCTTGTTAATTCTGAGAGAACAGCACTTCCAACAAAAGGATAAAAACATTAATAGTTTGGATGACCATATGGGCACCCAGAGAATTCTGCTGGGATTGAAATGAATTGTGCTCATTACATATTTACATAAATACCAAGGATTTTATAGCCAAAAAGCTCAGACTTGAAAAGCTTTACTGACATGCTTACTGTACTCATCACATTGAGCAAGTGGTCTCCCAGAAAGTCAGTGGACTATTTGCATTCATAAAATTAATTACTTGTTTATATCTTTTATGCCTGGTCCTTGCAATGGATTTTGCTGAGTGGACCCAGGACTCTTGCAGAATGCTACAGACCTTAGTCAAAGCCATGCAGGCATATTGCTTGATTGGAGGACATTCATTTGGAGGGGATGTATTACACTGAGAAAGTGGAGAAGAGAGGTAACCAGTTTTAAACTCCCCCTTCCATTTTCTCTGTACATGGATACACAAATATATGTGATACTTCTTAAGTAAATGTTTCAAATATGTCATATTTCTTAGCAGCACATACACCGCACTAGGAAATTGCTAAGGAAAATTATTTCTGTGTTTAATGACACATTTAAAGATTTTTTCCCCCACTATTTCGCAAAAGAAACTAAACAAATGGGTAATGACCACAGTAAGAAGAAATTTAATTTGACTGAAAAGAATTCTCCAAAAGAGCCATTTACTTTGTTCCTTGAATTTCTCAATTTTGGTATTTTAAATCAAGATGGAGGTGGGAGTACTGTGCAGTTTTTTACCCACCATGAAATGGATTATTCTTTTATGTTTTCACAGATTAGTTTCTAGGGCTCCTGTACCCTCATTTGCTTGCTGCTTTGACATAAGACACCTTTGCAAGAAGTCCACAGGAGCACCAGTCAGCAAGCAGCTGTAGGCTGCATTCTGCACCAGACACACTGTTGGGGGTTACGTGTCCTTTTTTTTTTCTTTGTGTCCTTTTCCTAGCTAGAGGAATTTTTCCCCATTTAGCTGAGAGAAAAGCCTTGATGGTTGGTACATCTTCGGTTAAAAAAGACAAAGAATTGGCTGAGCCTGGGGGGCAGCAGGGGAGGGGAGCGGGGCTTTTTTGGGCCCTTCCGCGGGAGAGCAGGACAGACACTCTCGGAGCTGTTTCTGCTGGGAGAGGAGGTTTTTTGCCATCATCCAGACAGAGTGGCTTCTTCTTCTTCTTCTTCTCCTTCCTCTTCTTCTTCTTCTTCTTCTTCTTCTTCTTCTTCTTCTTCTTCTTCTTCTTC
>VWYI01025249.1:119746-133160 GCA_013399455.1 Anthoscopus minutus
CTTCTTCTTCTTCTTCTTCTCCTTCTTCTCCTTCTTCTTCTCCTTCTTCTTCTCCTTCTTCTCCGTTTGAGGCCCTTGTTCCCCTGTCCTGCCGGACGTGCTGCAGCCCCAGCTGCCACCGCGGAGCTGCTGATCCATCTCATACACCGGCCCGGGACTTTCAGCTCATCCCTGCCATTTCCATCGAGGTGTTTTCCTCAGAGCCCTGCAGGAGCTCTGGGACTGAGTGCCAGCTGAGGGGTTTGTGAGGCACTGCCTCTCCTCCACTTTTTCCTGTCTCAGCCGAGACGGGGTCCCTGTTCTGTTCTGTTGTTAATACTGTAGTTATTGTTGTTGGTTTACCTTATTATATATATATTAATAAAGAACTGTTATTGCTATTCCCATATCTCTGCCTGAGAGCTGCATGTTTTAGAAATATAACTGAGAGGGAAAGGTGGGGGCTTACATTTTTTCTTTTGTCTTCATTTCAAGGGAGGTTCCTGCCTTCCTTGACAGATACCTGTCTTACAAACCAAGACAGATTTTGCTAGCTCAGTCGGTAGAGCATGAGACTCTTAATCTCAGGGTCGTGGGTTTGAGCCCCATGTTGGGTGCCAAAATCTGTCTTGGTTTGTTATACTTTCTGGGCAAGTTTAAGTTAAAAGGAAAAATCTAGAGGCAAGCATTACTTTTCTTGAAAACAGACTGGGCCTAAAGATGTATTTTTATTTTTACTTCACTTTATTAAGATCTTCATAAATACAATGAAGCTTGACAATATACCATATGGTGCATAAACACTAACTCAAAATACAATCCATGGTCATAAAATTACATCCACAGATTAGTCAACAATCTCTCCTGGGACACATCAGCGAACTCATTTTGCTCAAGATCTGAAGTCCTTCAAAGCTTTGGAGTGTCTGCCATAGAATGACAGAGGGAGTCCCATCCTATAAATCCCAGCCCTGTGGTTATAGATGCATAAAAAGATAAAAAAGAATGAAAGACACACACAATCACAAAGTAAACATTTCCAAATAGAATTATGCTGATAACTTGCATCAGGGGAAGATCTGATCCCCAGATTTTACTCACTGTGAGGCACTGTAAATACTACTGTAAAGAGCAGTACAGAAGTATAGGATGATTTCTAAAGCTCCATGCATGTCTGACTAACTCTGCTGAAGTCAGCATCAACAGGAACTAAATGTAGCATTGCAAATACTCTGCAAAATTCAAATAAATTTCAGATAAAACAGCCCCTATTTAATCAAGGATGTGCAAAGATACACAAAACCTATGAAAATCATACTAATTATGCTTTCATTATTAAGCAAAAATTCCTTTTAATTCTCACATCTTGACTACTTTTGCAATGCTGTCAAAAACACTGTACAAATAACTCTAAATTGTGAATTGATGTTCATATAAAGTAGCACATACGATGATTTTAAAAATCAAAAATATTTCCTCTCCCCAAAGTGTGACCTCTCTTTGAAGCTGTATCAAGAGCCTTTTTTCAGACTTGTCTCAAGGCCCCTGAGCAATACAAGCATCTGCCATTCCCCTGCTATGGGATAAAAGCTGCACCTGGACTGCATTTTGAACCTGAGGTGTCCCTGTCTGTGCTGCATGGTGGCTTTGGTAGCAGATCATGTTCTTTAGCTACAAAACATTTTATTTTGTGTGTGCTAGTCCCCACAATATGACATATTTCCAGGTAGCAGTGAAAAATTGCCTCTTTCTCATCCCACAGCTACTGGATAGTTGATAAGGCTCTCTGATAACCCCAAATGCCAAAGGCAGGAAAGGTGTTATCTCCCATCTGGTGACAGATATGAGAAGCAGCTCTCTGCCTGTACCAGGTAGAGGTAATATTTCTTCCCATGCATGAAGATCGAAACCAATGATTTGCAAGGGCCTATGTGCTGTTGCTGGTGAAGACGACTTCCTAGTTTCATTGTGACTGTCTGTATTCCTTGCTAATTTGACATTCATACATCATTTGTCATATTAGAAATGGACCCAAACCAACCCATTTCCAAAAGCAGCTGTTGAAGATGAAGAAGTGAATGGGTAATTTCTTTTTCTAACCAGAATTCAGTATTTTGCCATGTCTCATAATTATTGCATGCACTCACTGGCACTTAGTAGATAATGGCCTTTTCTGTTGTTGTTTTCTGGTGGTCTGGTGTTGTTGTTTTCTGTTTGTCTGGTGGTTTTTGTTGTTGCTTGGTTTTTTTTTCAAATTGTGTCTTTTCATAGGGAAAGGGTATTCTTTAAATTAACTTGGAAAATAGATGTAGGTACTCTAAAGGTGGAAATCTTTCCTCAAATTTGTATTACTTGACTCTGACATTGTTCAGCAGTACAACACTGGCACCTGCACCTCACCTGATTTCACTGATTGCCTTGTCTGAGTATGAGAACATAGGCTACTAACCAACAGGATTAACATTTTCAAGTCATCTCCAAGCTAGAGTATATGAAACCAAATCAGCAAAAGAAATGGAAGTCTTACAGCCTCCTTCTGTGTCTGAAATACTGGAGTCTACCTTGTTTTTATCTCCTAGCTTCAAAGTGTTTCTAGAAATACAGAATAGGAGTCCTTTTCACAGGACACTTTCAAGCTGAAACAATAAATAAGAAGCAATAAATACGTGCTGACCTCATTTGTTCCAGTTCTAAGACAGCAAGGAAAAGGTCCATAAAGCCTGAAAAACAACCTCGTATTTTTGCATGCCAGCCTCTAGGTTTTAGTCTTCAAACTCAACTGTTGCAGCTTCCATGAAGAGTATATGTAATGTATTATCTAAATGTATTCTACAAATGTGACATGCTCTAACAACACCTAACCCTCACAAACAACACCTAACCCCGCATATTATCTATTTTTCATCTTCTTCATAATCCACTGTTGGGCAATGTTTCCAGCTTTCCCAGTGCCTCCCATTTCATATGATGAATATCCTAAATGAAGCAGTTCCTCTGTCTGGATTGCTTAATGGCTAAGCAGAACAAGCATTTACTAGAATATAAAAGAACGTTTGTCTTGCTGGCAAACTCTTTGCTTGTCAGTTTGTTACAGGTGAATCATTCAGAGAAGAATCCAAAACCCTGTGTTCCATCTGTCTTAGTATTCAATTTGTAATGGTGATGTAATAGCAGTTTTTGTAAGAGCTGAGGTATTCTTGGCCAAAATTCCCATCCTTCCATTATCTGCTGTGAGCCATCTGGTTGCTGTCCTTCAGAGGGGAGAATCTTATGCAGCTGTTTTGAGTCTGATTTCCTAAAGAAATGAGCTTATGCAGTGATATAATTGCACCAATATTCTCTTAGCATTGTGAAAGTGGAGATCCCAAGGATTACTGTATTTCATAGAATTATAGAATCATTAATGTTGGAAAAAACCTCTAAGATGATTGATTCCAATTGTTTGCCCAGAATTTCTGTCTGCTCCCTGGGAATTAGCAGGTTTATTTGAGAAGGGAGAACCAGGATAATGTCCCCACTGAAGAAAGTATGAGCAGTTATACAATCTCTTTGACTAAGAGATCATCCTTGCAGTTCTGGAAGAGTAACTGAGGTATTTTAGCTGTTATGACAAGGTAGCTAAGGAGCAGAAATTATTGTGTATGACGGAAGAGATATGAGGAAAAGGCATAATCATAATAAACCAGGCTTTGTAGCTCTACTCCACTTGTTAGAAATCTTAGAGAAAAAATTTATTCATATAGAAATTCTAGGGGCCTCCCCACAGCTTTAAAGCCTTTTCAGCAATCCAGTAGAGCACACCGGTGCAAACTTTTGAGTATGGACCTGAAAGTTAGGTATGGCTTCTATTCACTATTACTGGTGGTCACTAAAAGGTCATTTGGTGCCTCTTTAATATTTAGGCACACCTCCTCTTTAGGCAGGGAGACATCCGCAGTGTACAAAGAACTAATGACCCTGAACACAGCACATGAACACGGAGAAACCCTACAGGCAGCAACTGCAGGGTTATCAAGGCCCACTTCTCCCACTGTTGGTAGTCACTTCATGTAACACCTCAAATAATTTGAAGATCCTTTATTAGATCTGTATGTATACTTTATAAAAAAGATTCTTCTTACATACCTTCTAAATGTATTCTTATTTACAGATCTGCATTTTTATCAGCAAGTTCTGCACCTCAGTCTTTTGAGATACAAGATGGGCTTGTCAAACTAGATCTCTGCTCTAGTGAGATTTTTGCCTTTGGAAATTGCCAGTAGATGGTACTTCCAAACAGGTAAACTGCGTCTTCACATGCTTTGGAAGAGATAGTTCAGAAAAGAAAGAAATTCTGACAAAGAAACTTGACATCAGAATAGCTGTGACTAATAGCAGCAAAAAGGATTACACCAGGAAGCTGGAAAGATGGTACTTTCCAAGTGGAAATGGAGTGGTCTTCTAGTCTGTCACAAGTGAAATCCTAATGTGAGAATGTATAAGAAATGGAGAAGTGGTATTTTTCTCAGATATTGAACTACAGCTTTCTGGGAAAATGTATGAGATGTGAAAGACATACATGCATACTTAAATAATTTCCCTGAAAGATGATTACACAAGGAAATTTTGCTTTAAGATAAATCTGAAGACTCCAGCCTTGATGTAATTTGCTTCTTCCTCCTTGTTGGAGAAGTTTGATTAATTAAATATTTTGTATTTGAAGTTTAACAATGGGAATAAGCACCAGCGCAATGTTGAGGTCAATAATGTGATGCTGCTTGATACATAATCTTTAGTTAACTGTAAAAAATAAGACTGTACTGTTGTGAGATGATGAAAATGGTGAGAACAATTCCTTGCTGACCCTTGTAATCAGTTTATGCACTGAAGCATGAGTTTTGATTTCTCCCTTTTGACTGAAGAATCATTTTCTCTCTTTAAAAAAATGTAGTAGTTAAAATACTACCTTCGGTTTCTCCCACATTTTCAGCCTTTTTCTGAAGCTTTTCAGCTTCTCTTTTAAATTTGAGGAAAGCATGAAGAAATAGATCCATTTCTACTTCATCAACTTCCTTAGCCAAAAGCCAGGTACAGTGCCCAGTGAAAATTGATGGGATATTATATATTTCTATCTTCTCTCAAGTCATATAACCTACATTTTTGAAATCTCTTGCAAAATTAATCAGTCCACACTGAATTTTCCCTCAGGTAATTCAGAAACCAGCTAAAGCAATAGAGAAAAATTAGTGAATACCTTCATGTGATTACAGAAGATAAATGAGTTCCTAGAGAACTGGCAGAGAAAAACTGTTATACATATATTTAAGGAGAAGGGAGCAGTGGGGAAGAAGAACCAGTGAATTACAGAGCCTTCGTTATAACTTTAATATGTAGAAAGTTACTGGAACCAACAACTAAATTTTCAGCATCTAGAGGATAATAAGGTGCTAGGGAAGAGTAAACATGTATTTGTGAAGAACAAGTTGACAACAGCACCAGCCTGATTTTCCTCTCTGGTTAAGATAACTGGCCTAGCCTATGTGAAGTGAGAGACTGCATCATGACCCAAGTGAAATGACAGTGAGACTGGAAATCAACGTGAAGAACCACTGTTAGCAGCTAAGTGTTAAACTGGGAGTCAGCACTGAGTTGTCCTGCAGGATTTTGCTTCATGACCAGAACACTGAATGGTAATGCTAACGATTACAAAATGTAAGAAGGACATCAGGCTGGGAGATTTTGTATGCACTTGGGAAGACAGAGGTAGAATTCAAAATGATCTTGGTAAACTGGAGAAATGTTTGGAAATCAGTACTAGAAAATTCAATATGGACAAGTGAAAAACACAAGCCTTGAAACAGCAAAATCAAATGCCCAGACATAGAGAGGTGAGTAACAGCCTATGAGTCAGCAGTGTAGGAAAGGAGACAACCACAGAATGAATAGGAGCCAACACTATTGCATGGCTCATTCCAAAGGAGGAAAATGCCACTCTGGGCTGTGTCCACAGGATGCTGGGCAAGCTGCTTGTGTCATGTGTGTAGAGCATTTTAACTGGCAACCTCACCATAAAAAAGTAGCACCTCACAGCTGAGCAGGAGACATGAACAGACTCCCAAACTGCTGCCAGGAAAACAGCAAGAAGTTTTAGCAGAGGTCTGGAAAATCAGGACTGGTGAAAAGGTTAAAAATTTCTATTTTCTGAGTCTGGAAAAACAAGATTTGGTTGAGGGCATAAAAAGAGATTTTAAAAAAAGTGTAATGCATACTAACAGGAATAATAAGAAGAGTACTGATCTGCATCTTAGTTTCCAGGACAGGTGAAGGTTAAATAAGCCTACTTTGAAGCAAGAATAATTTAGGTTACAAGCAAACTAAACCTCTAAGAATAAGATGGGTGGAAACTGGAACAGAATAAGATGGGTAGAAATTGGAACAGGTGACTGATAGAACCTGTAAAATCTCACATTTTTTCACCTTTTAAGAAAAGACTTGAGAGTAATCTTGGAAGTTGTTTGGGTGATCTTTGATCTTGCATCACAAACAAAAGGCAGAAATAATTTAGCAAAGTCCTACATTTCTATAACCCTGAAATGCAAATAAAAATCACGTCCTATAATGTAGAATAAAAGGTCTGAGGACTCATTATATCTAGGCTACTCTATAATTTCTTTGGGTCTTTCCACCTCTTTGTCTCCTCCTCTATTAGGTTGAATCCACATGCTCCAGTTGTGTTTACTGCAGAAGTACTAAAATAAACCTGTGTCTGTACTGTGTGGTGGAGAGAAGCCTTAACAGGCATGGATATTATTGATAGGCTTATGAGAACATACCAAATGAGTCCTGGAATGATCAGTGTTTCTCATGATAATTAGAAAAAAAGATGAAATAAAAAAGCCCTCATGCTTTTCTTGATCATCATAAGAAATGGGTCTTTTCAGGAAAGAGATGATCAGATGTTTGTCCAGGATTGCCATACTATGGGGCTAATGGGGAATGAAGCATTCACTCCAGCTGTACTCTGTTTGCTCTGGAGGGTCCCTGCTTCTGTAACAGCAGTAATTTCTTGACAGGTAAATCAGATCCAGAGCTTTGTATGCTTAAACAGTGTTTCATTTAGACTATCCCGTCAAACAGGAGGTTGTACCCTTGATCCTGGTGTAAGGACTTTTGTGTTGCAAGCTACTCTGTAATCTTCCTAAGCACATTGAAGTGCTGCCTTACTTCATAAAATGACCATCAAACAATGTTCTATTGATTCAGAAGGGGCCTCTGATTCTGCATGTGCTAATTGATACTTTATTAAAGTCTAAGTTAGCATACAAAAGTGCTAACTAGGCCAAACTCCCTGCAGATTTTTAAAAGGCCATTATTCCTCATTGCCTTTTAAATCCCTATATGAGAAGATAAGGACTATCTACTCATTTTTCTCATTGATTCCCACCTCTGAGAAGAGGTTCACAGCCTATATATCCAAGCAAAAAAAATTAACTGACCCCTTCTATTAAGTACAATGTATTTTCAATAAAACAAAGTTTGAATGCCAGTGACACCATCCTAGCTTGCTGTACGGTATCATGGGGCACAGCAAGAAATGCTTCTTTGCATTAGGCAGTTGACATATAAAAGAGGCCCTAGGTATCTCTGCCTTTTAAAAATTGATTGACACTTTCTGTAAGAGTAGAGGTGTTCTTTTTCATCTCTTCTATACTCTCTTTTCTGTTTATCTAAATCCACCTAAAGCTGGCATTGATTGTCTTACTTTTGGCCTATGTCTTACAGCAATGCTCTCTACATTACTGCATTTGATCACGGACTTGCCATGTTTCAGTGTGAAGGGTTTCAATATGCATAAGAACCAAATTTCCCTCCCTAACCATTTTTTTTTCCCAAAAAAGCTTCTGTCCAAGTCTCTAGATTTCCACAGACTTTGTTCAGGGTAAATCTTACTTGCTTGGCTCATTTGCACCTCCCAGGGTACTTCAGTAAGAGTATTCAGGTGAACAGAGCCATGAAGGTATGACATATAGTTCTGTAGAGGCATTTAAAAGAAATAAAAGAATTACAACACCTATATACCTTGTAGGTACACCTGTAGGTTTGGCATTGAAATGGCAGAATCAAATATCTACACTATATCATTAACCTGTTAATTGTCTCATTACCAACAATGAATAACAGCAGGCACAAACTATGTCTGAAGGAACTAAAATTTTATTCAGATACTATTTATACTACTGTTACACTCCTGGGAATGGATGTGTAATATAAATTCATAGTATTACCTATCAAAAATCTATTGCCTTTTCTCCAGCCCCTAGAATATCTTCCCTTCAAGAAACATTTTTCTTGCCAATCACATGATAATAAGCAAAATGCAGCCTAAATGAAATTTTCCACTTTTTAGTGCCAGAATGATCTCCAGTTGCATAATATAAGGGGACTGGGTTTCTAAATATTTCACTCGAGTAAAATTAAATAGTATAATATAATGTTATATAATATCTTATAAAGTGATATAACACAATGCAATATAATGTGACACGTATGGAAAGCATGGTGTCCATTTTACCTAGGAGATGTGGCATGCTTATAAAAATGTATCACTTGATAATACCAGGAAGAGAAAACCCAAGAAGCATGCAACTCACGTCCCTAAGTTCTGGGACACCTCTAAGGCAGGGCGATATGAGACACCTTTAAATCCACCGCTTGTGATGCACTGAAGAAATGGTCAGATTTGATTAAGTCAATTGCCGATAATTTCTAGTTAAATACTGAAGGTAGCATAATAAACCAGGGAATGTGATTGACTTGGGAAACCTCAGCAAACAGCTGCATTTTTAGCGGATTTAAGTAGACAGGTGGTATCTTGCAAAACTGATATAGGGAGAGCATTGCAGTCTGCTGGAGTGACACAGAGATGTGGAGGACAGGGTTGCCCCAGTTCTGCACACAGGCAGCCTCAAGCATCACCAGCAAAAGCTGAAGCAGAGTCCTTCTCATTATTTGTTGAGCTGTGGTTTGTTCGCTACATCCACTCTGCCTGCCTGCACTTCCCACCTGCTCCAGCTGGCAGAGACCATTCCTGGGATCTCAGCCTTCAGAAGCACCTGCAAATGGCTGTGGACAACCAGTGGGTGCCTGGCTTGCACCCTCTCCAGCCTGGAATGGAGATGAAAGACCCCATAGTGCCTGCCCTGGACGGAAGCTCTGCAGAGTTTGTACACCAAAAATCAGGCAGAGGAAAGTCTCTGTCCCATGGCCTGCAGGATCTCTTCTTGCTCTGGTATAGAGAGGTCTCAGAGATCCCCTGATAGAGAGCCACCCCACTGTGTGAGGAGACTAGCTGGCTGGGAAGCTTGGAGAGATGGTTCCAGAAGAGCAGCAAAATAATCACTGCTTCTCATGCAGTGTCAGAGGCAGGAGGAGGAAAATGAGGATTTCCCCATGCATGGGGACCAGACTGCTTTGCTTGCAGAGGATTTTAACAGGCATTTACTCATCTTTGCAGTCTTTTTTTTTTTTTTTTAAAGGAGTAGTTTATTGTTTAGTGATAATCCCCACACAACATTAATTTCGGAGAGTGGACTCAGTAGCAGTAGTTCCTGGCCATTTTGCTATGCAGAAAAACTGAATAAGCTAGAAAAATGTGAACAATGTTACTTGGAAAAAATATGCCAAGGACAATAAAACTTTTGGTTTCTGGTTTAACATCCATTATTTCAAGAAAAAACATAGCACCTGTCCAAAATTATTAATTAGCATGAGCTTCATTCCCTGTAATTCTTCTTTCTCTTCAAAGAAATATACATATTGTTATATATCCCCCATTTTGTTTTCCCACAAGGCCCATTTCAAAACAGCTTGTGTTGTTTCTGATGCAATACTATATCAATCTGATTATATTGTACATAATAAGATATGCCCTCAGACAGAGCACTGCATGGATTTTTATTTAGAAGGACACCTTTGATGTTGTGTGAATGAGGAAATGTTAAAATTCTACTAAAATGAAAATGAAATTCTGCATCACTGTAATCAGTCTTGATTCACTATAGAAGTCTGGGCTCTGCATAAGTGCCAGTCTAATCTACATCCAAATATAAGCATCCAGCTAGACAGTCAAGACATGCAGATTAGCTGTTTGAACAGGAATTTTCTGAAAGCACAACTAGAAATGTATGTGCCTAATGCCTATTTTACAAATCATCTTTTCAATTAGGAGAGTTTTACAGCTAGTTTGAGAATGATTTGTCCATGTCACTGCCACTTTCCAGTAATGCCCAGGTCTAAACTTCCAGTCTCCTTGAAAAGATTATGAGGAGCAAATAATGGAACTACTCCAAGCCTCTCACATGGATACCAATGAACGCAACAGACTTAGCTACCAAATATTTCTCAAGCACTGTCTCAGATAGCTTGTCCACAAATTAGAGAACATAGCATATTAATTGTTTCTTACCAACACAAAAATACAACGCTTTTCAAATTTTTCCTGGTTTTGAGCAATCCACTGCATACAATAGGAAGCAACAGAGAAACTACTTTATGCCACTGAGGAAAATAAATAGTAATATTACAACATACCTTTCACTATGTTTGCATTTCTCTGTTCTGTCATTTGCTACTGCAGCTCAGTTTACACACTGCATTTCCCTTGTGGTCTCCTGTGCAGTGCATGCAACAGGTTGCCTCAGAAGCTCTGCCCTCAATTTTTAATATAAACTACTCCAAAGAACAAATCAAATTTGTACTACAGCATGCAGCAACTTTCAGGAAAAAGAAAAGACATAATCACAAACCAATCAGGTACTCTTTGTCTGATGATCTAGCCTCTTTCCCAACTGATGCACCAGTGTGTGAATGGGACCAGTAATCCAGGAGGTGAGGTATACAGACACCATTCACTGGAAAGGATGCTGGGAGAACATAAGATACATGAGTGGACAGTGGAAACAATAGCAAATGTTTCAAGCTGATGTGGTTGGGAATGAATAATGCATGTGTTAGGGAAACAATTGCCCCATTCTGGTGTGGAGGGAATGGAAAGAGTGGGTGTGAAAGGTACTTCCCTGGTCATGTTAGCATTTCTAATTAAAATCATCATCTGCACAGACCCAGAAGACACTGTATGATGAGAAAACAATGTGCAAACTTCCATGGGTGGACACATTCCTATAACATGGACCCACAGAAGAAGTAGCTCAGATGCCAATACAGTATTTTATGTAGGCAAGCAGGCACTCACAAGTGAAACCAAAGGACCAAGAGAAATCTTAGCAGATGACATGTTTTGATCTGGTACTGCCTAGATACGCCATGTAAATGAATGCTTCATCTCAGAAGAACCATTCTTTCAAATTATTGTTAATTAAGTAATAATCCCTGAGAAATGTGTCGTTACCAACAGTTAGGAGCAACTTTATTATGCTTTCCCCAGGCTATTAATGCTCAAACACAATGGCCACTAATTGCAGTAAGAACTAATTTCCTAGGAATTACACATGCACTTTCTAACTATCTGGTGGCACAGTTTTTGCTTTTAAACTTTGTTTTTTCAACTTGTCTAACTAGAGCATTGCTCAGTCATAAAAATTATTCTGTAATCATCCCACACAAAAATTACCATTAACAAAAAGAAAGCTGATCTTTGCTACCTTCGTACATTATTAATTTTTTTGTTGCAGACAACAACAGAAAAGGTTATAATCCCTATAAACAATGCATCAGCTCTAAGTTCAGCAAAGCTAGCAAAACCATTTTCAATCAGTGCAGTGAGCTTTGGGTAGGTCTCTACAGTTTCTTTAAAAATAAGCAAGTGGCTCTGCTGTTTTCTAAGTTTACATTACAGCTCTTCTTCTGCAATATACTATTAATGCAATAAGAAATAATTTCTGGGATGCCAAGATGACAAACTGACATTTCTTCATGTCAGCTGTTCTCAGTGTAGACAAATTAGGTGGTCATAAGAATTATTATTAGTGAGCATTTTTAAAGGCATAAATTGAGAAAATTAATCTGGAGGCATGGAAAAAAACCCTCTACCTGGAATTTAAAGTGATTTTCTCCACAAACACTTTTCCCTCGGCTCAGGAGCAGAGTATAAGGAAAAAGCCTTAAAGAATAGCTGCCATTGTCATTACATTTTAAAAGCATTCACATGACAATTCAAAAAGAACTGCCATTTCAGCTATTTCTTAAATAACCTTTTTCTTCCTCCATAATCATTGAATATATTTCTTTCACCTTTTGACTAGCACTTTGGTTTTTTAAAAATAAACTTACACACTCATTTTTGTAGGAAATTATATTTTAAAATGCTTCTCTGAGGTGTTTTATCTTAACACTTTCATTTGGGTTGAATTAATGTTGAATCCTGATTTTCAGAAATAGAGGGAGAGGGAGAGAGGGAGAGAAAGAGGAAAGAAAAAGCTTAGCTTCTTCTCCAGCTCCAAAACACACTTATCTTCAATTCACATTTCTAAATCAATCTTAGCGTAACCTTTATCTGTAATAACAGAATTATTCTGATACTTCTGAAACACAGACAGCAGCAGTGTAGTTATCTGCTGGACTAGCCAGTCAAGTCTTTTCCCCATTCTTTTCACCAGTGCACTGTTTGTTTTCAAGCCTTCGGTACCACAGTGTCAGCCCTTGCTTCACAGTTTTTATTCCTTTTTCTTTTTTTTAGGTCCTCGTCTCTCTCTTTTCGCCATTAAGATGCGGATGGGCTAGTACCTCAGCCAGTATGCCTATACATGCCTGAATAGACTTGCAGAAAAGCAGGGTCTCCTTTTGTTTGGGCCTGGAAGGCTGTATGTCATTCCGCATGGACAGGCAAGGGCTCCTCTCTCTGTGGGAGATTGCCAATAATTGCCAGAACAAATTAAACTGGGGCTTATCTATTCCTCTCCCTTTTCAACCTGAAAATGGAGGAACAAGACCAATTTTAGCTGGTGACAATGTAGCATAGAAACAGATTGGATACAGCTTATGTGAAGTCACGCTGTAGATAGCAGGGGCAGGACGCTGCTTTGAGGAGCAAGGATATTATGCTACACCGACTCAGTGGATACTTCTGATCTGACAAATAGGAAATGAGTTGGGAGGTTAAGAGCAGTCTATCTAGTTAACCATTTGTGTTGGTTTGACATTAGTTAATATTAGGGAGGAAGGAAGGAAAACATCTATGGAAATAGTTCTGAGAGAGGCTCTTGGGAGCTTCAGAAAGAGCCAATAGCTGCCCAGTTCTGAGAACTGACAGCTTTATAAACCATTAGAAATCAGAATCCACTGCCTTGAACACCCATTTTAAAGCCCGGGAAACTCTGAACCGTCTCTTTTCAGCTTCCAGCTTCTGAAGGTGTCCGGGCTGTGGGGGGGAGGAGGTCCGGCCATGTTCCAGCGCGGCATGGTGGGGCCTGGCTGGGCCTGGCCGCCCCCCACCCCCAGC
>VWYI01025249.1:133700-207485 GCA_013399455.1 Anthoscopus minutus
CCATTGACTCAATTGTGAAAATGGGAGGAATTTCACAACAGCAGAGTTTTTCTAAACTGGGCAGCTGCTGTTCTGTGAAGATGCAAAGCCACAAGAAGACTGTTCTTGTGGACATATCTCCAAGGTGTTGAAAAAGAAAACTCCTCACCCTATGAGAATTGAAGGATGATTATTGTAGAAGTGATAACTGATTTAAAAATCCCAGATTTTGTTTTATGTTGTCAAGTAGAAAAGAGAAAGGTGGGCAGGGGGAGAAGGGTTCTAGAAGTTTCATTTTGATTTTTCCTTTTCATTTTGTTTTTTTTAGTTTTGTTAATAAACTTTCTTTATGGTCTAAGTTTGAGCCTGTTCTTCCTTTCTCCTGAAATCATATCTCACAACAGAGAAATAAGTAAGTGTACTAGTGAGTTTAGCTAGTTCTAAACCCACAACACCATTGTCACAGGTGTGGCACTCAGGGACATGGTTTAGTGGTGGACTTGGCACGTGGGTTAATTGTTGGACTTGATAATCTTAGAGGTCTTTTCCAACGTAAGTATTCTACGTTTCTATACTGGAGTGGACCGAGCAGTCCAGAAACACAGAATGGACTGCAAATATGTAGGCATATTTTGAAATATAAAAATGAAATGCGCAATAAGTTCTGGATATTCCCCCACACAAACACAGCTCCTTCCTTGCCTTTGCTCTCCACCACTTACATCTTGTGTCTTAGTCTATGTGAAAGCCTCACAAAGTACAGACTTAACCTGTGACAGATCAATGGGGAGAGTTCTGCCTTATCTCTGCAGTGGGTATTTGGAAGTCTTAGGCTGAAAAGACTGTATTAAGAGATAGTATAGTTATCAGACATAAATTTTTTACAGCAAAGGGTTGTCATTTTCCTTTGCAGATGTGATAAAATGAGCTCAAAGTGCTTTCTCCAGGCAAAGCCAGATTGGAAACCACACAAAGGAATGAATTCTTTGACAGCATCTGACAAATAGAAATCTGAACTATCAGATTTGAAAGGGACCCTTAATTCTTGGGGCTGCTGATTGCCCACGAGAAATATTAGGATCTTCTCTTGACCAACACGATTACTGCTATCAAATGAGAGTACGTCAAACACCTTTCAACACACTGTTGTCAGTCAAGCTCTAAAAAGCCATAATTCACAGTAAACTATCTTCTCAAATACCACTCTACCTCAGACTCCTCCAGCCACAAAGTCAGTAGACAAAAAAAACTTCATCAGTTCTTAGTGCTGCCAGCTTTCCAGCTCTTTTTCTCTTAAGATCTCACATTCGTGACCCATGTCAGAAAATCAAGAACAATGCTGTGACACAGTAATTAATGAAGACCAGAGGAGGTAACTTCAGGTTACTGGAACTGGATGGAACACCTCTAAGTAAGGTCACCCTTGTCTCCTATCACAGGACACCAGAAAGAAGAGATCACCACCTTCCTCTCTGCTTCCCTGTCATGAGGAAGGTGTAGACAGCAATGAGGTCACACCCCTGTCTCCCCTCTTCCAAGCTGAACAAGTATCCTCGGCCACTCCTACTAAGTTATGCCCTTTACTCCTTTCACCATCTTAGTTGCCCTCCTTTGAACACATGCTAATATTTTAATATTCTTATATTGTGGAACCCCAAACTTCACACTGTACCAGAGCTCACCAGAAGTCATTCCAACATTGAATTTTAGAATATTTTCTATAAAATTTGGGACAAATGTTTGCCTAACATTATAAAGGACGAGGGTCTTGCTTTTGTCTTTTATACAAAAGAGTTCATTTTAGCATGACACACAAAAAGCAAAAACCTAGTAAAAGCCGTGAAAACATTGGGGAAAACCCAGACAGATTGAAAAAAAGTAAAATGCAAGGTCATATTTTCAATTTATAATGTCAGTCCCAAAAGTGCCCCTTTGACCTTAATAACTTCAGTAATTTGTCAATCTTACATAAGTAATTTTGTTTCTTAAACAGCCTGTAACTAAAATAATTACCTAAAGACACAGCATAATTTTATACAATTTTTAAGTGTCTCTGGAGGAAGTTACGCAAAATTCAAAATAGGTTCATTCTCTATTAGGTATGCAAGAAAAAAAATCAGCAAAGTGTAAGTTTTAGTATGATGTTTAGTTCTACAATCTGTGAACAGTCAGCAAAACTGGAATGGCATATCCATTCTGAATTGACTTTTTTATATTCATAAGTCTGAGAATGACACTTTTTCAGAAGCATGGACTTCAGAGAGTCTTCAGTGTTTTAGTGCTATGCATTCTTGTTACCAGCTATTCTTTTTGGTTGGGTCACATATGGGTGAGTCACCATCCAATGGAAAAATGCTCAAATTTGAAATGGGTTTTTTAGGGTAAAGACAGAACTACGCTTTTACTGTTTTGGACTTGAAACCATAGCAAAGTCAATGAAACCTACACTGCTGCCAAGAAAATAGAATCAATTTAAACCATTATTTATTGTCTAGAAATATTTATTACTTAGGAGGCGTCAGTAAAGGGTATTCCATGCCCACAATGTGGGGTAGATTGTCATCAGCCTTAATTAGAGCTATGCTGGAGAAAACGGAATATGGAATAAAACTGTGCTTTCTTGTTATAAACAGATAAATGAAAAAATGAAAATAAACTTTTGCAGAAAGATAAAGATAGAAGAGTAATTGCATGCCAGGATGAAGTTATGGGTGGCCTCTAAAGTGGTTGCCAATGCAAAGTGAAGAAGAGACAGCACTTATGGGAGGAATTAGTACCCACCTGCCTGCCCATTGGTGACCCTTCTTCAGAGCCTTGAGAAGTGAGGGCTAACTTTGCTGGTCGTGGCACTGAATTTGCCTGTTCTGATACTTTAAACAGGAACAAAATCAACCACTCCAAAAGCTGCCCTGCCAAGCAGCCATGAGGCTGGGCAGGGAACAAAACTTTCCCAAACCAATCACAGCAGGACTGGAATCTGTTTGACCTTTATTGTCTCACTGTGGCTGTCACTAAAGGCTTAAAAAGCCTTGCTGCAGTCACATCAGAGTGCAGTGGGGCCACAAGCAGGTTTGTCTGGGTGGGCTGGTGGCTGCCCTGCTGCTCCTCATCCTTGGAGGCAGACAGTCCTACCTGAGGGCACCCTGGCTAGGGGCTTTCCTCTGTTCTAGTAGTCCTAGGAGAAGATGCTAGGTGCCCCTGCAACAAGGCAGCACCTCCAGCCGTGCCAGAGGAGACAAGTGGGAGAGGAACCAGTGCCTGACTCGCCCGTTTTCCACTTCCCTTGATGGCTCAGATAATTTCTAGCAGTCCTTCCCTCCAAAAACGGGAGACAATGACTC
This sequence comes from Anthoscopus minutus, assembly GCA_013399455.1. Classification (NCBI taxonomy): domain Eukaryota; kingdom Metazoa; phylum Chordata; class Aves; order Passeriformes; family Paridae; genus Anthoscopus; species Anthoscopus minutus. Next base: position 137,021 of record VWYI01025249.1, read on the forward strand.
AAGTAAAGGAGCTTCCCATTAATATTGTAGCAGGGGATCCTTACTGTATGGTGAGCAGCAGCCTTTAGTACAATTGTAAGTGGTGCTGAAGGATTGTAGCTTTCCTGCTCTCATGACTGAGCTGCATGTCTCAGTCAGCAGCTCCATGCAACTACTTAGTTTATCAGCAGCTTGGGCTGCTAATTACTGTTGAATACCAGGCCAAAGAGGCTTGGCCTTCCCTTGACAGGACAAGCTAATTCCCTGTCCTGTGTATTGAGTGAGGATCATCTGTTCTGCTGTTTGATGCACTGAGGCAGCAATGATACCAGGCTGATCTCCACAGCCTTTGTGCTGCCAGCCTCGTGCTCAGAGCTGGAGCCCTCCAAAGGCCATTGCAGCTGCTCAAGTTTTCTCTGCATACACTCTTATCAATTTCTTCCTGATTCAGCAAACCTCCAGGGCACAAACAGAAGCAGACCCCTTCCCAGTTTCAGCCTGCAATAGATTTTGAGCACTCATGTCACTCTGTGTTATGATTCCCCATATTTTTAAAAGCTGTGGAAGGGCTGGAAAAGGTAGCAAATGGGAGATTTCTGAGAAACGTCCACTTCCCACAGACTCTTCTTGATTATTCTGCAGATGGTGTTTCTTCTGAATGGGACATTAAAATAAGTTCTTGCTTAAGTGAGGCTATTAAAAGATGCAGTAGTCCTTTCAACAAGGGCAGTAGCAAAGTCTTCTGTCTCCTCTCCAAATTCCAAATCAGTTTAATGATATGTGCAAGGCACTGTGCAAAGCTCCATCAGTGGATACTGGATTTCTGCTAGTACCTTCTGTCTAAGTAAATTCCCTTTGTTGTTTCATCTGTGTGTGGCAGTCATCTTCATTGCCTACCCTGGACAATTTGAGGGTGTACATCCTCTTTCACTGGTGCTCTGCTTTATTTCAAATGTGGTCTGGGTAAAAAATGAAACGATTCTTGCCCATGTAAAATCTTGATGAAAGATTTTTTAATTGTATGTTAATTATTCATCACTGGTAGTATTACACATGCTAATGTTTTCCTCAAATTATAGTGTACCCCCCTGAGCCATGAACATGTTAAAGGGCTGTAGCTCCTTAAACAAATTTGGCACAGAACTCAAATGAATTTCACCAAAGAAGTAAGATCAAAATCAGGTTTTGTGAATAGTGAATCATTTCATCGCCTAGGGAAAAGTTTAGAAAGGAAACAACAAAGAGCTCAGAAATGGTGTTGTTGATGGCTTATAGTGTGCCATGAAGCCTTTGCATCAGACAGAGCACTATTCAGAGCCAGCCACTAAAGCTCATCACCATATGCACAGCAAAGACATTGAGATCTCTGCTGAGCACAGGACTGCTTAACACCAGCTTCACAATTACCCTATAGGCTGTCCAGCCTGATTAATTATGGACATCAACAAAAATAGTGTCTGGAAATTCCTGCAGCTAAATATATCTTTGCTCTGGAAAGCTGGTTTGGGTCTAAATATAAAGTTGACTGCGCAACTGTGTGTAACAATCAACTACCAGCAGCAACACTTAATGGCTCTGTTCAATGTAAACTGTGCACTTAGGAATGATTGTGGTGTAATTATAGAAAAATACATTAACAAGTAAAGGTTTAGAGAAAAAAAAGCACCCAAAACCAAATAGTAAGTTGGAAATGATGTTATGAATCTCAGGTAAAGTCAATACTGAAGTCATTTTACATAGGGATAGCAATAAAAAAGCACTGGTAGTAGGTTGTTATGAACATGCTGGTGAATGTTCTGCTGTTTTGTTGCTTTTTCTAAGTTCTACCAACAGATGCAATTAAAGAAAACGGGACTAAGTTCTAAAAAGGAATCTTCTGCAGTGGTAATCACAACAGACGTCGTGACTGCTAGCTCTCTATTTCCAACTGGAGGCAGCTAGGAATTTTCCACTCAATACAGGGGTATTAATGCTGGAATTTTCCCTTCCTCTCAAGCCTGACAGAGCCCAGGGTCACAGTGAAACAATAGACTACAGGCAGTGAGCAAGAAGGAAAGGATGTTGGATATTGTCCTGTTGCTAGATGGAAATGTCAGTACAAGTAAATGGATGTGCATGCTTGTGTACCTACATGTACATGGATATACTTTTTAGTTACCCTGCTATCTTTCTATCCAAGAGGAATCAGGAAGTTCCCAAATTTGTGGCAGAAAAGGCAGAGCAGGAAGCTGCTGCTGGCCAGCAGGGAAGTCTCACCTATGGTACCTTGCATGAACCCAGCACCTTGCTGGCCTTTCCACTAATGCAGCTCAAAAACACAGTGATCGATGCAAGCAGGAGGAGAATGCAGGCAGTTCAAAACCATTCTATGCTTTTTGGCTGTGGCACTGCACTAACATGAGGAAAGTCTGAGGAGGTCATACTCAATTATTTAGATTTGTCTCATCTGTCCAGACTGAAGAACTATGCAAGGTTGCAGAACTGTTATCTCGTGTTTTTTATGGCAACAGACGACAGGATTTTTGTTACACAGGAAAATCATAGATACACACATCTTATGTGATTTGATACTACACAGCCTGCCTGCACTCTCCAGCAGTACATGAAATATGCAGCCCACATCAGCTTCTCAAAAGGCACATCCCTGGCACTTCTCATGAGCTCCAGTCTCATCATGAAATAAGATTCTATAAATCACTAAATCAGCACCAATCAGCCACCTAGTGCTGTGCAGAAGAATGGCTCACTCAACAAACATTTCTAGTAAGAAATAATGACTAACAATGAGCACTGAACTAATTTCTACATTATCTAACACAGGCTACAGTACCCAAAAAATCCCCCACCTCCACTGCTACTGAAACATTAGAATAATGAACAAGCATAGAATAATGAACATACAAAAAGCTATTTGTAATTCTATATTTGGATCAATAATTGTGCGCTCATTTAGGGGCCCTCAGAATTGTCAGCTCCCAGAGACATGAAGCATCCAGAGAGACATTCACTGACCATGTTCCATGTGAAACACTAGGGATGGTATAGTGGCAGACAACTCTATTGTGAAAATCCTGGCACCTTATAGCACTTCCAGTTTATGTGATTGGAAAACACAATTTCTCCATAGTGTAACATGTATTTGCAGGAGTAATTTTCAGCTGAAACAAGCACTTTCCTCCAGGCTTCCCACAATAAGTGAAGTCTGTAATTTTTTTCTTTTCTTTACTGTTGGCTATTGGAGAGGTCAAGGACAAGCAAAGGTAAAAGAATTTCAGGTTTCTTAGGCTGTCTTGCAATCACTAGGTACAACCTACTCTGGTCTTTACAGGCATAAAGTTACTGCTCTGAAAAGCTAGCCATATGGAAAATTTCTCTTTGACCAAGGAAAGCAGGAAGCTGTTCTCATCTTCCACTTCTAAGTCCTCTACTGCCCTCTCTACCATCTCACTAAGGCAGACACTTTCATTTCCCTTTAATTCTCAGTCCTTCTAAGGACTTCTAAGTCCTCTACTGCCCTCTCTACCATCTCACTAAGGCAGACACTTTCATTTCCCTTTAATTCTCAGTCCTTCTAAGGACTTCTAAGTCCTCTACTGCCCTCTCTACCATCTCACTAAGGCAGACACTTTCATTTCCCTTTAATTCTCAGTCTGAGCAAGAAGAGGGGTTTATGCAGCTTTTTTGCAGCTCTCCCTGAACTCCCAAAACTTTCACACCTCTTCGGTGCAGACACAAATGCTCCTTTCCTTTGCCTTTTTTAAGTCTCAGAGTTCACTTGACTCGCAATGCAATGGGGTCAGTGACCTATTTCTATAAGGCTGGCACAAAAAGTTTTGCTAGCACTCATTTTGCTCACAAGCAACTTCCCTAGGCTCTGTTTGCTTAGGATGTTTAAAATGCTCAGGGATGCCCCAAGACCCACTCAGGCAGCAGAAGAGCTGTCTCTGATACATAGCATCTGCATAGCCTGCCATGTTTTGAAGCCTCAAAATTCAACTGCATATCACATTGCTAGGAGTAATACCACTTGTATTGTCTGCTTAGAGAATAAAGAATTTTTAGCTGGATTTCCCAAAGAAATGGTGTATAGTATTTTTTTCTGCCTGTCAGTCCTCATCTAATAAAACTGGAATCCATTTAGCCAATTTCAACCGTATTTGACAGAAAAGATGTTATAGTGTATAGGAAAGAGGATTATCTGCAATATACCCAAAGGACTTATATTTTCACAGAAAATTTTGTATATACAGGCATTTGGGTTGAAAGCAAGCTCTTCAAGTATATCTGCTTCTTTAATATGCCACATATACACTGCCTGCATGGTTGTCTAATGGATGTCATCTTTTTAATGTGTATTTACAGACAGTTTAAAATATGCACTGGGATCTTAATTTGGAATGAGAATGATAGTATGCAATTAAAATCTGAAATGAAATACAGCAAGAACATTGTAGGTTGTAATTGCAATTATTACCACTAAAAAGATGACATGCCTGAGATATGGTCTGTCTATCATTTTGTGAGTGAAAGTTCCTCAAGGAGAGGGCTGCTATTTGTTACAAGGTTGTACACTGTCAGTAAGAGCAGTCACCTTGATCCTCTCTACTAACATCATAAAGCTAAGTTGAATTTAGTCGAGTTGAGGGAAGATAAAACCAGGCAGTATTATAGATGACCATGAGTGACACTAGAGTAATTTCCCAAGTTTTAGAAGATGGTGCCAGAACTGCATCTTTAGCAATCCCTATGTGGTAAAAGTTAGTGACCTTTTAATGGTGACAGTTATATGAAGTAGTTTGAATAATTACCCATGAAAAGATCCTTTTATATATCTTTACAGACATCCTGCAATGAGATGCTCTTTTGTGGCATTTTCATTTCCATTCTAAACCATATTAACGATTCACGGAGTTGGAGAATCAGATGGGGAGGAAAAAAAACCCAAAATAATTTGCTGCTTTCAAGGTTATTGCCTGGAGGCTCTGCCACAGAACAGCCGAGCACTCTCTGCAGCCATGAGGGCTGAGGGCTGCTCACCATAAGCAGGAAATTTGGGACACTCTTCTCTCACAGTACTTTCTCCATTACAGCTGCTGCCAGGCAGATAATAGGGAAAGAGCATTGGTAACAGCTGCAAAGAGCAGCAAACAAGCTCCAAACAAAACTTCTTAGGGGAATTATCATTTGGTGTTGCTGGCTTTAAAACTTACATCTGTAAGTTTGCAAATAATTGCTTTTACTTAATTCAGTATACAGCATATTGCAACAGAAAAAATGTGTGAGGAAAGAGGTGATGAAAATAGGAGAGAAGGAGACTGTGTAACAAGCAAAAGGAGAGATCTTAAAGTTAGAAAGCAGTTGAAAACATCAGAGGGGTTTTTTTTGTTTTGTTATTACATCTGTTTTCTTTTTTCTAACAGATGTTCAAGGAAATATCTACAGGCTAAGAAATATCCTGGCCATACAGGAGAGGAATAGAAGCTTAATTTTGTGTTCCTTTGCAAGAAATCACTGAGATGATGGACTAATTTATATTAATTTCATCAAACTCTTCTGCATTATTATTAGCCTGCAGGAAAGTTAAGCATAGATAGACCTAAAACTCCTTCACTCATGATGACAGATCATAAATCACTACTCCTTTTCTGTTCTGCATTTTCCACGAGGTAGACCGAATTAAAAAAAAAATGTTTAGCAAATGGAAACAGGCTCCACAATACCCATACAGACCTGTACAGGATATAAAATGGACTTTGGAAGCACTTTATGTCATGTTCTTTTAGCTTATTCGTGAAGCTTAAAACAAATGCGATGACAACTGATAACAAATATTCCTTTTCTCAGGCAAAAGTACCCTCAGATCATTATGAAGCTGATGCTGAAACTTAGTTTTGTGAAATTCAGATGGCATCCTCAGAAGACTTAGGGAGTCTCAATCAACCTTTGTTTCCTCTGAAGTTTGTTCATGGCTGCAAATCATCAGTCAGTTCTGTAAGATCTGTTGCAGGTGGAGACAGTTCCACTGTTTTGAGAATCCTGACCTAAAGTGGTGTAGGGCATGAAAAATACAAACCTGAGGAGCAATCAGGCAATCAGAGCTTTCCCAAGAGTTGAAATATTCTGTTAAAAACATCCTGAGTGACAACAGTACTTCAACATCCACTTTCCTAATATTTCAATGTGTTAATTCCTGTGAGAAACAAAGAAGTGGGGTAGAAGGAGGGAAGGCAGATTTTTTTCCCCAAGGTTTAGCAGCTGTTCAGACAACATGAGACGCACAGAGTCTGAGACCTCGTTAAGAAAATGAGCAACTTAGGTCCTTTCTTGACATTTTTCCCCCCAGTGAATATTTTCACAAATTCACTTGATCTGATACTTTCTGTCTTTAATTAAGGCAGGTATAGTTTGCTTGAATTCATGCCAGAGGATTTATTGTAATCTCCTCCTTTTATGATATGTTCATCTGGAGGAGCAGAAAAAATGATTCACCAGTTCCTGTGAAGAGAATATACATAGTCTTTCAATTGAGTTGGAAATCCCTATGAACCTGGGCAAAGAGAAACATTCAGAAGACATGACCCCTCTAAAATAATCAGTATTTGCTGTCTGCTGTGGGCTCTGACCCCCTGACGTGCAGTGAGAGTGAAGTCACTGAGTTGTCTCATGGAAGTTTGTGTTCCTGCAATAGCTGGAGCTTAGGAAGATCACTTTGGAAGGTGTGAGGCAAGAGAGCAGAACCTGTCTGTAAGTCATGATCCATATTCATCAGAAAGTCAGAAGTGGAAAAAAAGCATCAGTCTAGACTGTTCCTAACACAGCTACTCAACCAGGGCCAAATTTGCCATTGATGCATATTAAGAAAGTATTTATGAATAGCTCACAGAGTAAGGTATCAGCATGAATACATGTATTGCAAACTGGCCACAAGCAGGGGAAAGTGCTGCTTGAACAACATCCAGTGAACATGCTATTCAGCTGATCTGTATGGTTTTTGTTTAAAAAAAAAATCAACAAAAACTCCCCCTCTCTTCCCACTATTCAGATTGCTCTCCAGAAATGGTACAATATGTTCCTGCCATTGTAAGCAACCAGCAGCCCAGCCCACACTGACAGTACAGCTCTGGCACAGCATATCCTGCAGTGAAGGGCTCCCAGTGTCCATGAACTTGCTTTCAATACTCTCTGTACCTGCTATTGATGGAAGTGACTCAGAGGAGATGTCCCCTCTCCCTCACCCGCCTCTTTTTCCTTCATACCCTGCTCCACACTGGCCCTTTGATGAGACCACATAGTAGTAATGATTTTTATTTTCACATTTTGACTGCTGCAGCATTTTTCAGGCCCACTCTCCTTGGCTCCAGCTCTATAGGGTATTCGTTAGCAGCCTGGTTAACCTTTGCAAGCTAAATCGAAGGCACTGATGGTGCACCCAGCTGGCGATGGGCGGAAAGAGCCAGACACAGCCCAGCAGCACCAACATTGTGCTGGGAGCTCCCAGACTGTCTCAGGACTGAAATGTCTGCCTTTATCAGAAGCTGTGAAAGTCTGTCTTTAATTAAGTCCAACAAAGATACACTGGGGCTTAGTAGGCTTGTGCTTTTGTTGCTAAGGTAAGAAGGTAAGGCATCACTCCATTCTGTTTGCTAAAATGTGGATTCAGCATGAACTGTGTAGTTAAGGGCTGAAAGGGAGAAAAAAAAAGAAATTGAATTAAACCTGACAGCATAATGCAAAGAATCAATAGCTTTATTTGCTGCTTAATGATGATGATACTGTTCTCATTTTGTTATGTGTGAGTCACAACCCGCTTTTTGTTGGCTTAATTGTATTCTTTAGCAAGTAAACTGAGGCATACAATTTACAGCAGCAACACCTGTTAAAAAATGCTTAAGACTCTCATCAATTGGTCATGAGAAGAGAAATGAATTTTCTTAGCAGCACACTAGACTGTTAAGACATTACATTATTTTTCCTTTTCCTTTTCCTTTTCCTTTTCCTTTTCCTTTTTTTCCTTTTCCTTTTTTTCCTTTTCCTTTTTTTCCTTTTCCTTTTCCTTTTCCTTTTTCTACAATAACATAATAAAGATTTCTTTCGTCTGACAGGGCAGAAAACCCAAACATCCTCTGGCAGTGCATCTTGTGATCTGAGTCCTACAATGATCTGTTTCAGTTTTCACATGTTTGGGATTACAGAGTAAATCCCAGATCATTCTGTCTCTGTGAAGTGACTCTAGCTTTTGGCAATGGTTGAACAACACTGTATTTTTTGTCTTTCCTTTTCATAGCCTCTCTACCAAAACAACATGTAAAAGAAGCAGAGAGAGGAACAGATGTGGGTGAGAAAAGAACTCAAAGGAGGCAGCTGAGGAAGGAATGACTGTCACAAGACTGAAGGCATTGTAGGTGTATATGTTAAGCAAAATGGCAATGGGAAACACTCATTCATTTTATTCTGAGGTCTTACAGAGTGCTTAAGCCTCAAAGAGGTTTAGTTGTGGTGAATCTAGGAAGGGACATAGTGAGTTCCTGTAGTCTGCAGATGCAAGGAGGCACTACAAGGAGATACAGGTCAGGCAGTGACCAGTTTCTTTGCCTTTATTTCTCCTCTTCTTCCCAGTTGCTTTGCTCATGGTTCCTCTTTCTCTGTCTGCCTCTCTGTTGATCTGGGTCTTTTTAGCAGGCTCCCTTTTTTCCCCCAGCATCTTGGTGAGCTCCCTATGGGCTGTTTTTCCTACAACCCAGGTGTGCAAATTCAGTGCTGTAGAGGCCTCTGGGTGCTTGGGGTGCCCTGTGACTCCCTCAGAACCCAGCTGAAGGCCTGGAGGAGGGTGAAGGTGCAGGCACAGCCACATCCATCCTGGGCTGAGCTGCTACAATGGGCAGGTGCCAGGGACCATTTTGGCACACATCCCACAGCAAGGACAGGGGATGCCAAGTGCGACTGCTGCTCCTCAGATTGGCAGGAAGTGGCAGATCTTTCTGACTGAAATCATTAGTTTATTTTTGACAGAAAAGCTCTCTTTTCCCTCCCTTTTGTGAATTCTGCAGTGTCTGTACCACCACTGGACATTCCTGTTTCAGGGCAGCAGGGAGACTCATAATTATTACTGCCATTTTCCAGTTGCCTTGGCTTTACAGGTCTGCCCTTAGCTCTGGTCTCAATTACCAGGGATTGCATATTTTAATATTACTCTGAACTGCAAAAGTGAGGAACTTTAAACAGCTCAACAGTCACATCACAGCTGAGGCCTAATATTGTTTTCCTCTAATCAGAAGATCTTTGCTGTGGAGAGGGGCTGAGGTAGCCCTAACAATAGGGTGCCTGCACAGAACAGACAGATTTTCATAGCTTTTATAGAACCTGCAGATTTCCTCGGGGACCTAATGAATTAAACATTATGCCAATGTAGGCTGCAGTAGATACAATTCCATGATTGAATTCTGAAAAAAAAAGTGAAAAGACATCTACAGTGAAGACCTCCAAGACCTCTATGTCCTGCAGCATAACTGGGTGCGTTAAAATTCAGTGTTCTCCTAGGAAGTTCTGCTACAGCAAACATTGCATCGTGCATGTCTATAATTATTATTTCATGTGTGATTTTCTGCATAACATACATTCAGCTTGAGAGTAAAGTGGATATTTGTTTCCTGTCTGCAGACCTTGCAAACCATATGTACACCTGGAAAAGCAAAATCTTTCACACAGCTACCAAGCATGAATGGCTTATTGGCAAAACTGCACAGCTGCTGGACCATGTCTGTTGGCCTCACTGCAATTAGTCAGGTTGCGACTAATTAGCTCTCTGTAAACCCTTCTGAGGATGATGCTTATGATAGAATAGAAACTTCTCCTGTCTGCCTATCTGCATCAAGTCTGCAAGACAAAATAAAGGGAAAAGCAACAGGAGAAACTCTTGAGTTTTGTTAGACCCCCTGAGCAAGAAGATGCTTTTTTATGTGGTAATTTTTCACAGTAAAGTCACATACAAATGGAACAAAATCTGCCCCCTCCCCTGTCTTTTAGGCTGTTGAATGCCTTATTAGATGCTTTTCTCCTAGAGACAAGGAATCCCTGACAGAGGACTATCAGCCTTTGGAATGATAATTCAGGATCTTCCCTCCAAGTTCCTGAGCCCTTTTCTTGTACACAAGGCCAGGAAGGATTTTAAGGGAACTGCAAACTAAAATATGTTGCCCAGTTCTTTCCATGATAGCTTCTGGGAATAAAAAAGAAACTGCTTTGTGAGCAATTGATGTCCATTCCCTTCCATTGCCATGCATTCATTGTCTTCACACTGCTCATGGCTAATATTTGCTCCTTTCCTTCCATGAAATCAGAAAATGGGAGTAAGGGCATCATCACTTTCTAAGGAGGCTGTGAAGATGAATACAGCTAAAGACTGTCAACAGCTTGGGTAACGGGGGCCCAGAGAGCTGGAGACCACAGACCTCTGTGCTGTGGACCGAGGAGTTGATATCTCAGCGCTGGCAGATGCCAATCTTTTTCCACCTAGAGGGGAATCTGACTCTTAAACGGCCAGGATGGATTACTTCTGAAGGTTTCTCTAGCCCTTCAAATCAAGATATTTTAAAAGGAGGCCCAATGTCTGATTAAATAATATGCCAGGACTGGTTTTGCAGGTTCTGTTTTGTGAACTGTTTAAATTGCTTTAAATGCAATGGAAAGAAAAGGTTACTTTCATTTTGTTTTTCTTCTCTGAAACCTTAAATAAATGAAGAAAGAATTGCAGAATTTACATTCAAAACAAGAGGCTTGATTAATTTTGAATAAATAGTAACACTTTCCTGAGCTTAAAGATCCATTAAGTAAAATCAAATTGCAAGGTCCTGATTGTGACAAGATAGCTGTGGTACGTTAGCAGCCTTTGTCTGTACATGAGTGGGAGTATGGAGAGGGAAAATGCTTTCATAGAAAATAAAGCAAACAGCGCTGTTGTGTTTGCAAGGATGTTAGGAGTCTGCAGATGAGGGAGGTAAACAATTGTTTTTATTAATAGAAGCAGATCAATGCCACTAGATTAGCAGAAACTAGGAACAAAGCAAAAAAAAATTTTTTTCTAGTAACACCCCTTCACCTCCATTGCTGAACATAATCTCTAGCTAGGAATGGATGCAGTAACAGATACCCTGACAAGTATGGGCTCAAATTTTGAGAGCAAATGAAATTTTTCCCCAGATTAAAAAACTAAACAGAATGTAGCCATGTGCATACACTGAAGATGCTACATCTATGGATGGAAGAGCAGATGAATGAGTAAATGGCTCAGAAAGTGCTCCTTTTTGCCTCTCCAGTTTTCTTCTGGGAAGAATAAACTAATCCAAACCAAGAGAGGTTTGCTTATTGTCTTTTCTTGGCTAGGAAATAGCTCCCGCTCCAGCTGCTTCACCGGTACCCATGGTGGGAGGCAGGAGGTGGGAAGTAGGAGCTCCTGAAATTTCTTTCAGGTTGGAGCCAGAAAATGATCAGATCTGATGAAAAAGCAAAGATGTGGAGACAATGATGTGCACGTGGGACTTTTGAAGGGGTTCTGGGAGCTAATTACCAGGCTAGCTAGTCTGATTAGTACTGAGTGTCATTGCATGAAAGGGTTATCTTTGGGCTTGTCTCTTCAACCAGTCAGCGGCTGCCTGAACATAAGCCTGCATGTGCCCACGTGGCCAAGGAGGCCAAGAGCATCCTGGCTTGTATCAAAAATAGTGGGACCAACAGGACCAGGGCAGTGACTGTACCCCTGTGCACTGGGGTTTTATGAGGACCAGCTGAGGGAGCTGGGATTGTTGAGCCTGGAGAAAAGAAGGCTAAGGGGAGACCTCATCACTCTCTACAACTGCCTGAAAGGAAGGTGTAGCCAGCTAGGGGTCAGCTTCTTGGAGGTAACAGGTGACAGGACAAGACAAAATGGCCTCAAACTGCACCGGGGGAGATGTGGATTGGATACCAGGAAAAATATCTTTATGAAAGTGTTGTCAAACATTGGAGCAGGCTGCCCAGGAACATGGTGGAATGACCATCCCTGGAGGTATTTAAAAAATGTGTAGATGTGGCACTTTGCTTAGACATGGTTTAGGGGCAGACTTGGCAGTGCTGGGTAAATACTCAGACTTGATGATTTTAGAGGTCTTTTACAACTAAACTGACTGATTCATTGGTATTGGGGAGCTGTAACCCTCACAGGCTACAAAAGGCTGTATGAACTCCTGTCCTGACAGCATGTCAGTATAAAAGCTTCCAGATAAAAAGGAAAACCAGAGTTATTTACATAGGCAGTCTAATGGGAATACAGCCATGGCTATACTGGAGCCCATGTATTTACTGGAGAAAGTCTCATACTTCTCATGGCTTACACAATTTTGTCATTTGGGAAGCAGAGGTGCCATTTTGCATCTTTTCTCTAAAATATTTGAAAAGTTGTCTCTATAACAAGTTCAGAATTTATAAAAAATTAATGAATGGTCTAACTTTTTGAAAATATAAGTTCAAGGTATTAAGCTAATAATTACAAAATTATTCTCTCAGCAGTTCCTTCATTATGTTTTGAATATTTCTTTTTTCATGTCAGCATCTAAATGAGATTAACATATCTGAGAACTCAATTTGTTGTTTTTTATATATCACTGCAATATCAGTGACAAAACCTTAGCTCCTATCTGAGTCAAAACACTCACTTAATGATTTGATACACTTCTGTATTTTATTTTTCCTAGAAGATCAATAGTCATTAGCTCCTGAGGGAATTTGACTAGTCACATCACACATTTCCACAAAACTATTGCCAGATTCTGTGAAAACTGTAAAAGGGTTTCTGTTTTGCAAATCCACACACAACCAAATTTTTCAATATTGCTAAATGTTGTCATGCAGTTCTCAGTCATAGAGAATTCAGACTTCAGCATGGGATGTTACGACTAGATGATTTGCTATTGTAAGAAATAATGAAAGCTAAATTACACTTAACAAATGAATAACAAAAGCTCTTTCCCATTATCCTCTTTATATTATCCTGATCATGTGCTATATTACAAAATTCAGTCATTCAAAATGGGTATCCCGTTTCTTATTTTACACTGAACGTAATTTGAGAGAGGAAAAGTAAGGTACACACTTTATTTGGGTTAATCAGCTGTACATGTCTTGGGGGAAATAATTTTCTGCTTGCAGTTTTAGGGAAAAAACCTCAGAGGTTGTAATGGATCACATACACCAAACAAGATTCAAAAATATCTTGCAGATACAAGAAAAAGAAACACCATAGTGGAGTGTATGAACAGGAAAAAAGCAAGACATCTGAAACAGCCCTCCTCATTGCACTTGGCACTGAAGAGGCTTCATGGGGGGCTGCATTCAGATTTGGACACCATGCCTCAACCAGTGTGTGGCTCAGCTGGAGGGAGGGCAGAGGTAAGCACCGACACAGATCAGAGCTCTGGAAAACGTGACTTCAGAAGGAAGTCTACAGTTAATTAGCCTGAAGAAGAAAGCACAACGGAGGCAACATCACAACAGTCATCAAACACATAAAAGTATGATGTGAAGCAAAGAGGCAAAGCTCACTGCCCATGCCCACAGCGGGTGCTTGAGTCAGGAGTCTTCCCTGCCGGCAAGGGAGGACCGGACCACATGTGACCTCGCAAGGACTGGGCTTATCAGGCACTGCAGAAGGTTGCATGGGGAGGCTCTTGCAGCCAAATTCCCGACAATGTTTAAATCCAGCCCAGACTAGAGGTAAAATTGATCCTGTGTTCATGCAAGAGTGGCCTCTTGACCCTGCAGCCCTGCTCTATTTCTGTTTTAGAGCTGTACAAATGCTGCTAGCCTAGTGCAGAACACTGACGCCCCTGTTCCAGGCTCTCACCTGTGCCAGCAGTTGGCAATGGAATTTTCAAAGGATGTGCAAAAACCATGTAACACAACAGTGGAACAAACCAGATGTCAAAAATATGTTAGTATTTAGCTTCCTTTTGGAAGAGTATGGCTTTACGACACATTGCCTTTTTAAGCTGACCCAGGGTAACAATAGACATTCTCAATGTACATATACTTTCTACCCTTTTATAATTTTTTACTAGATTAATTGCCTCAGTGGTAGCTAGTGGCAGTGAATTCCACATGTAACTATGCTTTTGGGTAAAAATATATCCTATCTTAGCAGTTAACTATAAGTTATAAAGAAAAGGTAATTAGGAGTTCCCAAGTTGTCTCCTCTACATTATTCATTACTCGGTGTACTTCTATCATGCTCCATGTTATTTATTTAATCTCTGGGCTAAGGAAGTTCATTTTCACTATCTTTTCATGTGGAAGTCTTTTTGTGTCTGTAGTAATTTTCATCACTGGTTCCTGAATAATCTCTGCTGAGCAGCATATACAAATCTCTGTTTTTCTAACTGAAGCAAGGGAAGGAATTGCATGGGTATTTTTTGGTTTTTGGAGGCAGGGAGGGAAGATTTCATGTTCATATTTGGTTTCATAACATTTTTTTGCATGGCTGATTTTCCACAGATTTCAAAATATGTGGCTACAGTGGAGGAATTACAGATAGTTCTTCAAGTTTGTTCCAAACCTGGGAAACAGTGCGTGCAAAGCATATTGATTTCTTTGTCTGTATCGATCCTTCATTACTTAAGTCTCAAGCCATAAAATCTGATGCTTAGGAAAAATTCTGATAACCTATATTTAGCTTACTACAGTTTCTGTTAGAGGTGGCACGTATTCTTCCATTTAAAAAGCATAGCAAAAAACTGAATTCAAGATTACTATTTTCTCTAGTAAAATTTAATCTAATTAAATATAAGGAAATACAGAACAACATGCAGAGTATTGTATGCTCTGTTCTGCTTGTCCACGATGTATGAATGGGATCCTTGTATTTCTTGTCCTTGCCCTCTATCTTTTAAGAACTGAGTGGATTTTTCAAGCACTATGTGGTGCATGATGATCTGCACTTTTGCTTCAATGCTGCACTTCTGCTCCAAAGCAAATTGCTAGCACGAATACAGTCTTGACTCCTAATAGGCAGACAGAGGCTGAGAAGACATGACTGCACCCTAGACTCAATGCCAGCCCCACAACCTTGCTAAAGGAACTGACTGGCAATGTAAGAAGCACAAAACTGACCCCATCAGCAGAAGTAATAGTGACAGGGGGGGTTGATAACATCAAGGAGGTGAGGAAGGTTCCCTCAGGCAGAACATCATAAGGGCATCTTCAGGAAGAAAGTGAATCTCAAGCTTCCTTAGAGCACAGTTATGTCTCTGCGGGGTATCGAACCCTGCCTTATCAGGTAGCAAATCAGGACGTTAAAAAAATGACAATGTTACCATTGTGAAAAGTGATCAGCTGGGCATACTCACTTTATCTGCCTTCAGGTCTTCATGTCACAGAATTATAGCATTAAAGATGACATTTTGTTCGAACTTTTTACTGATTTGCATTATGGTTAGAGGTGGATACAGAATTCTAATATCATCTATGGGATGCCTGGCATTTGAGAGCTTATGTCAGATCTTTTGGGTTATATGAATATTTTCTTTGATGTAATGATATTTTCTATTCTTACAAGATCTATTTAAAAGACAAAGAAAAATCTCTCTTCAAAATGTGCAGTTAATGAAATAGCAGTCTGTGTCACCTAATGCATTGTGCATTTCATAAATATATATTACAAGTTAGGACAGCCAGCTTTCCCATGCTCATCTCAATCTAATTCTTTGAGATCTTCTGGGTCACAGTGGTTTTATTGGAAAAATACAGACATAGTGTTGCCGCTGATCAGCCTTTTGGATATTACATTAATGCAGATAACCCATAAAGAGAGAAGATGAACTCAGAGCTCCCAGCCTCTGAGTACAGAAGTATACAAGTATTGATTTTCTTTATTTGATAATTCATGCATCAAACTATATTTTGGAACAGATTCCTGTATCACTGGATGCTCTTTCTAAGCCTCTATAGACTTACTATAACTGTTTGCATGTTGGACTGCAACTTCTGAATATTCAGATCTGGTAGGGCTGTTTTTCTTTACTTTATGGTGTTTTATACAGCAATAGAGCAAAAAGCTACTTTTTTCCCCCCTCCCTAAGGTAACATGAATCCAGTTCAGTCTGTTGCACAAAATTTGTTGCAAGAGTCAGTGAAAGTCATGGAGAACACAAGGTGTCTGACTGGTAAGCCCAGCAAGTCTGCTGAAGTCTGAGCAGCAGGCACAAGAACATAAGACCTCGAGAAATCAAGGGTATAGCACCAATGTACTGGAAAATAAGCTAAAAAAAAAGAATGGACATGCTACTCCACCTACCATTTCCATAGGGAGATCTCTTTTTGGAAAGCTGATTGGAAGAAATTATAGTGGTTATGCAGGTATGCAAAAAGTAGTGTGTGTGTTGGAGACACCTCCTCTGATCACAAAATGTACCCTAACACTGGAGGACTTTACTTTCCCTGTTCCTGGAAAATGTTAAGTTTGAACCAAGGGGTTCTAAAGGACATGAGCAGTTTTTTTGCTTCAGAACTACTTCTGGCCAAGATCTACTGTGCAAGGAACAAATGCCAAGTTCTCTCCTTTTTTACTATGCCATCTCTTTATTGTCCATCTCTATCCCTATTTGTTCCTTTTCTATGCTATTTGTTCTTTTTCCATATTTTTTTTTTTCTTTGTGTGTGATTTGGATGTTCTCATATACACACATTTGTGCATTTGTGTGCTTTTTGATGTGTCTGGTTTTTTTGGTGTGAATCGATCTGCTTGACTAAGGTGACAGCTTTTGTTGCTACATTAAGCATACAATCAAAAAGGGAGCTACCAGCAAGTCAGCCCAACACCAGTACAAAGACTGAACGGGCTAAGAAGACTAGATGTGCCTGCTCTTCTCTAGGAGCAAGGATGCAAGTAAGAGCCAGTCTCAGAGTCCAAAGCCAAATTTTTCTGTCATTATGCTCTTTGCTGCCCCTGATTTGGGGCACATTTTGTCCTTCAGGAAACCAAGATGTGACAAACCAGCTGCAACTCAGCCCAGTTGACATTTTATCTTTTATTTAACAAGAGCAATTACTATAATCTCTAGAATTAGTCAAAGGGTTTTGCCAAATGGTCTCTCTACAGCTAAAGCCTAAGGAAATATGGCATCTTGCTAAAAATAAGTTACTCCACTTATGTCAGAGGCAATAATCTAATTATTTTCTTATTCTGCATCTTTAATAAAGGATGATAGATTTTAAGCTCATTGTTTACCATGGTATTAAGCAGACTGAGATTTCTCTATCAAACCCATAAATGTATTTAACTACATAATGTCCTGAGGTGACAAGGTTGTGCTAAACCCATTGAAATGAACACAGTATGCAGCTGTTCTTCCCTTCATGCCACTCTGTGTCCCAGGAAGCACAGAAGCTATTTCCAATCCAAACTTCTTCCTGTGCTCACACACAGATAATTTTCCTATCATACTTCAGACTGCACCTAAGCTATGTTTTCCCACTACAGACTGCATATTGCTCTCCTTCTCTCCTGCAAAGCAGGCTTTGGACATGGCATGAAGGCTACTTCGCCTCACAGGTCCCAGGCAGACCTTCCAGTGGCTGCCTGTTCTTCCAGAGGGATGGAGGTCCTGTCTTTAGAAGTCCAGCCTATTGACTCATTTCTGGACCACGCTCTTCTCGCTTTTCTGGCTTTGCGTGAGAGGCCTGCCTTTGATGCTGTAAAGCATCAAACTCCACATCAGCCCCCAACATAAGGAACTGAAACTCAAAAATAAGGCCATGCCTACATCCTGGATGATCTGAGCTGCTCCTGTGTGATGGCACATGAAGCTGGGTGCAGTGCAGGATCTGGGCACAGCAGAGATGCATACAGGGGCTGCTGCATCCACTGGGAAGGCAACTACACGGGAATGGAAGCTACTAATGCAAGAGCCTCTGTATTGATTCTGAAACCCTACAGCCTGTGCTACCACTGGAGTTTTGAGTGTGCCCTGAAAAAGTCAGCTCTGGAATTGAACTGTTAGGCTATCTTAACCTTCAGTAAAATAAAGAATGGGGCCTGGGCAATGGACGGTGGTAATCTGCCTTTCAAGACCGTCAGAATAGCCCCCAATCACATGGAATGTTTCATGCCTACTGGTCTCAGTGCCATACAGCAGTCCTGGGCATGCTTAATTACGTAGGATAGACACAATCTCAGGCTGCTTTTATCATCTGCTCTGATGCTGACTGGCTACACTTCTCACTCTCAGAGCTGATTCTGCTACTGCTGAGTACCTGAGAATTTTCATTGGAATACAACTGCTGTCCCTCATACAACAAAAACCAGTCAGCAGTACCTAAACTGACCATAATTTGGGAACTGATAGAAATAAATATGCAATATGACACAGTAACTTATTCTGTAGGAGTGTGTGGGTCTGTGTCTGTGTGTGTCTGTGTGTAGTGCCTTCTGAAACTCCCTAAACTCTTAATAAACCCATGCAATCATCTTTTGTTAAGTACAACTTTAAATAAAATGTGTCAGATACTGTAAACCTGAGCTTATGCAGGTGTTAAACCTACTTGTTTTTTACCGATAATGTTGGGAGGTATATATAGCCTATCAGTTCTTAACGTGAAGGGATGATACTTCTGTGTGCATTTAATGGTTCTGAAATGAAAGCAGCTAATATGTGTGCTCTCACCAACACTCAGATGTTTCTAGCATTGAAATTTTAATTTGAAGGGAATAACCAAAAGAACTCATCTACATCATTAACTAATGTTACACAACATTTCATTTTGAAGAACAAAACAATTTTTAAATTACAGGAATCTTGAAAAGAACCCAATTCCTAACTAATTCCTATTTTTACATGTTACAACCAACCTGCAAAGAAATTTACCTGAGGTTTTTAGGGTTTTTTTTTGTCCTTTGGATTACAATGTATTAAAAACATTAACAGTGCAAAATTAGCACTCTCTGAAGGACAGGAAATAACTGCTGCAAGGAGAGGTTCTATTACAAAGCATCAACAACATTGCAAGCAGTTGTCTGATGATAATTCGACCTTTTTTCTTTTAATACTCATAAAAAATACCAGATCAATAATAACAGAAGCAGAACACTTCTGGCTCTATTCAGGTAGTGAAACCAAAGGCTTTCGTCATCTACCATAAAAACACACCACCTGTGCATCCAGTTCCAAAGGTTTTTGCAACCACTCAGTACTTTTTTCTCTAAGATTACAAAGAAGGTCATGCTGGCTGAAAAACTGGAGGTTTTTTCCTACTATGATATAAAACATTAAGTCTTCTTGAGAGGAAGACAGCTAAACAGCCAAAAGAAAAGAAAAGGACTTCAAGAC
Organism: Anthoscopus minutus; assembly: GCA_013399455.1. NCBI lineage: Eukaryota > Metazoa > Chordata > Aves > Passeriformes > Paridae > Anthoscopus > Anthoscopus minutus. The sequence continues at coordinate 156,349 of VWYI01025249.1, forward strand.
ACATTTGTTTGTTGGCTCCTCACCACTGAAACGGACAAAAATTAATCAGAACATGCCCATTTCACTCTTCCTCCTCTCATTCTTTTCACTTTCACTGAAGAGAGATTTCAGTGCTTTGTGAAATTTTTGGAAGAAAAAAAGCAATCAATAAAAATTAAAGCTTTAAAACTAAACTTTGAAGCATTCTACACGTACTTGCAGAAGTAGGAAAACAGGCTTCAAATCTCTGCTTTAAAACAGGGAAAGAAGAGGCATTTCAGGTTGGACTTCCAAAGCTAAAGGGTCATAAGAAATTTGATTATGCATTGCTTTTAATCTTTCATGCTTATTTTTTGCCACTTTGCATAAATAATTAAGTGTCTATGAGAGGAGAAGAGAAAGGAGAAGAACTTTATAGCTCTGCAGTTAGGATGCTCACCTGAGAATATGGGAACCTGCTTTCAATTTCCATTCAAAAAAATATTTGTCTGTTTCACATGGTGGAGTAACAGTGCTGGGATGCAGAGCAATGATGCTACTGCCTGAAATACCCAGTATCCTTTCTCAAGGTTCAGAGAATGCAGGCTTTCAGGTGGAGGAAGAGAACTGACTGAGATTGCTGGGATGTCTTAGTGGGAATCAGTTGCAGAACCTCTTTCCCTTTTAGCTAACACACTTGCACATCCCATTTCTATCCAGCCAAGCAGTTCTACAGATACAGCCTACAATCACAGTTATGTCTGGAAATGGCATATTTTGGAAAAGCATTATTTTATATATTTATATTATTTAATATATTTAAATATACTGGCAGGCAGATAGATTTTCACACTAATTTTCACCAGTCTTTTTTGAAGACAGAAAAAAAAAAATATTTCTGAGGTTGGCTAGTTCTATCTACTGTATTCAGCACAGGCTAATCATCTGCCATTTTCTAAGTCATGCAGTAGATTTGGTTAAATTTTAGGGAGCAGTTGTATGTGCAGAGACTTACTTTTAAACTGCTGACACACTGCAAAATGTGAAAGTGCCATTAAAAAAAATTAGCATTTCTCAATATAGGTCTCTAAAACACACACATAGTTTAAAATAAATTGACTGAACATTTAAACCTGCTTAATTTTGGAATCAATTCCACGTTTGAAATAATCTACAAGTTGAAACAGCTGAAGCATAAAATGTATTTGAAACCGAACAAGTTTAAATATTGAATCAATTTTGACATAAATGTGTTTGCATATTAAGGCATTAAAAATGAATCCAGTTTAAATACTAAGCTGATGAGAGAAAACGCTGTGCTAGGGAAAAAAGATTAAGGATGACCACTAAAATTACAATGCGCTCAAATATTAGAAAATCCTGCAGTTTGTTATTTAATCTTGGTGAAACAGCTACGGTTAAAGGAAAAAGAAAAATACACTAAGCATTGGTACGTAAAACAGTGAGTAAGGCACTTGAGAGCACTGAGTGGTGATGGGTTAGGAGATTCTTACTCAGATTTTACTCAAAATGTTTACCTAATTTCAAGGACCACCCTACAAAATCCTCTTCCATTTGCAGCTCTACTTTGTTTTTTTTAACTTTTTAGCTCCCTAAGGAGTGAAGGAAGGGCCCAAAAAACTCACCTTTCTACTCAGTAAGAGTACTCACAAGCCATAGTTTTTTGATGTGTTAGCTCTAATTGACTGGGACTTAAAATGTGGCTTTCTTCATGCAATCAAACACATCACATCAACCTCTCTTCAGCCTGCTGCAGACTGAGGAGAAATTGCCTGTGCCTTGTACCCTACATTCCAAGTAAAGAACAAACTACAGGCATGGCATGGTCTTAATCCTTCTTTGGCTATACCTGTGTGTGCAGGATGCACACTGGTGCATATCATGAGGAGATGAAGAGAGAAGCAAGTAGGGTAGAAAGTTCTGCAGGTAAAAGGAAAATAATGGCATTGGGGTAAATGTGCTTAGACGAAAAAAACCCACCAAAACTTACATACTACCATAATCAATTTCCTTAGTTAGGAAGTCAGGCTAAATTAGGGCCCCCTGCCTTGGCCCCATCCAGCTACAGAAGGCTTTTAAGTCTGGCAGAAGGGAATGTAGTCTTATGGCTTACTAGCTGAGTGCTGCCGCTAGAAGCAGCAGCAGGTTCAGGAGCTCAACCCACATTTTTCACCTGAATTCAGATGACTGAATATATCCAGATTCCATGCTATTTAATGATGTCAATTGCACTCTTGGGCTGCTCATCCCGTGTTGGGAAAGCTGCACCCACCTTGCTCTGCGTGCTGCTCTTTACATTCTTCTACGGCACTCACGCCAGGAGTGCGCCAGCCTTAAGCAGAGCTCTGGACCCAAGTGCTGGCTCAGACCCATGCTCTGCGAACACCCAAATACCGAGGGCAGGAGCAAGGATGAGAGAGAAGCCTCTCACGGGATTTCCAAAGCGCTTTATTCTCCTGAAAGTTCTCCCACAAGAGAGCCCAGATCACAGCCACCGATATATGGGGGAGGAGCAAGGGGGGAGGAAGAATGAGCCTATGAAGGAAACTCAGGGGAGGAGAACAAGGAGGGGTTTACAATTAAAAACCAATAAAGAATCACAGTGGGAGGGAAAAGCTTACATAAAGTAATGAGGGACTGAATAATAGGGGATGGACAGAGAACATTTGGGAATAAGGGGTAGTTTCCAGAGTGAATTTGCAGCTGGGATAGAAGGGTACACCTGGGATAAACTATTAACATAATGGGTGTGGGGGGGGTTTACAACTTTACAATATAAAAAGTAATTAAACCAAATATAGTAAGCAAAAAACATGCTGCAACACGAGAGAGATGACTATTGCTTAACCATTTCACCTCTGAAATTGCCCCTTTCTCTATGTTACTGCCTGGTGCTGTTCCTGCTGCAGAGAAGAGCAGATAGATGTTCTGGATAAGGAGTATGCTCAACAGGGAGCAACACAGTCTCTGGAAAACACCTTGTAACCATGTGCTAACAGCACTAAACCCTCGATGTGGCAAGTTTTGGTGCTCACCAGGTCTCTTGAGACCTGCTTGTCATTTCTGCTAGACTTCACAGTGCTGACTTCTACGAACTTCAGCAGCAAAGCCCATACACTGGCCACACTCTCCTTGCCCTAGGTACAAGAAGGCAGCATTTTTCTAAGGAGGAGTGAACAAAAGGTGTGAAGACTTGTGTATCTGGAATGCTCAGGTCCATATTCACCAAAATAATTTTTACTGCAAATAATAACCATCTATGGGCTAAATCATTCCTTGAGGAGAAGGACCTCTGAAATGGAGTCTGCTTGCTGTTGAAGTTCCAAAGAGGATGGCAGCTTTAGTTCTTTGCACTCTGTGTGGAAATCTCAAAGAAGTTATTTTTTACCAGCATTTTATTTTAATAATAGTAAAGTTTATGCGTGACAAGAACTATTGAACAATAGTGAAGACAATGTGAATTCAAAGACCGTTAAGCTGTGATTATCAAAAGATAATGCTAAAGAAGTGCTCCCTATATTTTTGCAATGCACATCAAAAATGTAGTCTTCAGAGAAAAGAAAACAATGATGTTTGACAGTAGGAGGTATGGAATCAGCCTCCTGCCTCACAGCTGTGGAATTCCCCATGTAACAGCAGGACACACTCATCCTATCACTCCTATCTGTATTTTAACTATTTGTCTGAATATTTTAAATAACAAATATTATAACCTGAATATACAGTATTTTCCACAGCTGTTCATCTTCTCTTCTATAGATTTTCCTCTTGGTCATAAGAATGGCACAGTTTTTCTCTGTGACATGTTACATGTCTCTTGAATAGGCTGACTGGAGTTTACTCATTTTTATTTGGTTTAGGGTCACAGAGACATTTACTAATATTAAAGAGTGGAAGCAGGACCTCAATAATTTTATCAACTGTTTATTAGTCTTTTTTTGTTTAAATGACCTGTGATCCATGAAATGGATGATCCATGAAGGTATTCCCCAAAGTATTAAGAATGTATTTGCATCACTTGACACAAGACCAACTCATGGAAGGGCTACATGGCCCTGGGTGCACAGGAGCAACAGGGAGTCCAGAGGGCAGCGAGACAACTACACCTGTTTTGCACCACAGAGAGCAGATGCAGATGCTTTGTACATGCTAAAGAAAACTCCTCCACAACACTCTCCTGTTTCTTTCTGAGACAAATGTCCTTCTGAAGCACACACTGGTGAGCTGTATCTCTTCATATGCTTCTGTGAGAGAAGTCCCAAAGAGAGCTCATCGTGGTGATGTAAAACAATATCCTTTATTCTTTCAAGTGTGGGGGGGTTATAATTAACTTTATTGGGGGTAAAATCTAATGCAGCATTTTTGTCAGCCCTAGCTGTGAGGACTGTCTCTGTTGGACAACTCCCCAGCAGCTCTGAAGCACAAGACAGCCTCCTTCTGCATGTATTTTCTTTAATTTCCTTCATTCATTCTCTGACAACCTTTCCTTCATCCTTTATCGCATGTGAAGCATTTTCTGCATAAAAGGAGTGAAGGAACCTGATCCTGCTTCTTCCTATCTCAGACTGAATAGGTTAAATTGCCATGGTTACCTCTCCTGAGCTGCTAGGCCTTGAAATACATCTCTATTTCACTATAGCTTTCCAAGCTCAAAGCTGAGCTCTAGACAAATTTAGGAAGACTTTTCATCAGGATATTAGCTCCTCTCCCAGAAGTCCCCTTTTGGGTTTTGTTCATGCCTCCAGCTTCCTTCTGTGCCTGTTTAAACCAACAGTTGCAGCAAACCTCCAAATCAACAGCCTTGTCAGGATGAATAATCTAAAATTAATGTGCACTTGTCGACATGCATTACTGTTCCTGACAGAGACACATTGCCTGTGCTGGCTATGAACCGACAATCCTTCAGAAGAAGTTTGCTCACTGCAGACCGAGGGCTGATGGAGAGCCAGGATAGGGCTGGGAGTCGGATTTCAGATGATAAGTACAATGGTTCCTGACATATAAGACTCAGAGTGAATTCACCAAAGACCAGGCTGCTTACTTTTTTCCTGCTGTTTGCTTTACTCTCACTGGTGATGGTTATCGCGTTTATACAGCACCCCCTGAGAAATCATCTAGATGGGTTTTGAACATCTTGTTTTTACCACCCTCAATTTCAGGTTGTGGAGCAGAAGCGTGAATAATCCAGCACACCACCACTGTTACATTACAAATGCATACTTTAACTTTGTGCTTGGTGCTCCCACTCCTACCTCTTTTTTTTTTTTTCCTATCCTTAGCTCTTGCAGGCCTTTCTCAACAGCCAAGTGTGCTCTTTTGCAGTGCTGTGGGCAAGCTGCAGTGAGAGATGGGGGCTTTGGACCCAGAGAAATGCCACTTTTGAGACCAGTTTAAGGTTACAGTGGTTAGCACTGCATCTGCTGAAGCAATACAATAAACCTGAAATGAAAACAACAAAATAAAATACTGCTCTGATTTTAAAATTTTTTTTATTTTTCCCTTTTTTACATGGCTCCGTAATCAGCATTCAGCACATTGCTGCATTTTTAAAGTTAACTGATATGGAATTAATGAATTCTTCTTCATGAATACCAAAGGACTCAGTCTTTTGCAATTTAATAGGTAACAGAGTCACTTTAAATATACTGTCGCTTAGCTTTCATATGTCAACACAGTTGTATGAAATTTGGTTTTGCTTAAACTTTCTCACTCACTCACCCTCTCTGCTCAGCAACAGCTTTCTCTGGTTTCCTTTATCTTCCAAATCTTTTCACTCCAGGATGACCTGGCAATAGTGGGGTGGTAGTTCACATGAGGATGACCTTGTGGGGGGACCCAGAGCACTTTTGGAAGCCCAGAGGCAAACGTTGTGCCTTGTTGGTAGGATGCATTTGGGGAAAGAACAGGTACATTGCCCATGCCAAAGGCAGCTGCAGCCTGGCTGCTTTGCTTCGTTCGACCAAAGACACTCCTGGGTTCCCAGCTCACTCCACCAGCTCCCTGCTCCCCCAAGTTGGGGCTAAGCTGATTTGAGACAGAGGTCTCAAACTTGTGAGGGCCTGAGCACTGCAGCCCTCGTATCCACACCTTACACCAGCTCCCACCTGGCTCTTGTCCCCTGGCAAGGATACCATGGGGAGGAAAAAAGCCTTTCTGTCCTCTGGGCCAGCATGCACCAGGCAGGAGGCACAGATGCTGACATTTTAGTGTCTGATTTCCTGGCTGCTCAAGGCACTGCAGCTTTAACCTTGGGAAATACTGGACTCTATCTGGCTGGATGAATCCTTGGCTGGGAAAAGCCTGCCCCCAGGAAAGGCTGCTCTCACCCGATGCTCCCCTGAGATGATCTGGCAGTCTGCCTGCCCATTCCTGTGCCCATCCAGCCACTAGCAAGCTGGAAACACATCTCTCTGGCTGGCTGCTTTGGGGTGGCAGCAGGGGTAAGATGTTAGAGGCAGCTCCTGGCAGTCAGAGAGGAGCAGCCTGCTCCTTGGAAAGTGCAGCTTGCCTGAGGGGGAGACATGACTGAGGGACAAAGGGGAAGAGTGAGCAGAGAGAGAGGCTGCAGAGGTTGGGGCAAAGGATGGAAACATCACGAGGAAGTGATGGTATGTGAACAGCTTTGCAGGCAGGAGGAGCATCCCCTGATGCCACCACTGATGCTTTTCCTAAGGGATGATTCTAGGTAATTTCTGGGGAATTGTAAATGATTTTTTGCTATTGTTTTTCCCTAATCTCGTTCCACTTTTCTAAGAAGAAAATTACCTAGCATTTACTAAGCTGCACAAACAGCTAGTTGGCAGCTTTAGCATATTTGGAAAAAACATTTCCTTGGCAGAATAGCATACAGGTTTGTAACTCTAAGTTGACATCGCAATAATACACCAGGGGGCTCAGACTAGCATCCCAGCAGATTGAACATAAAAGAGTTACCAGCAGTGTCTTCTCACAAGGGACTTATTGTGTTAGAAATACATGTTCCTGGCTGGTACTGAAGAACAAACATCTCAGCAGCCCTTGGCTAATGATGCGTAGCCCATCTATTCATCCTTTGTCAACTGCAAACAAAACTGAGGTTTGGATGTGACACAAGTTGAGCTCTAGATGTGCTTGCTCTTGCTTTGGGACTCCTGTCTGTCCAGGGAAAACTATGCTGAAGGAGATCTGGATTTGAGCTAGGAGAGTTTTAGGCACTGGAGCAATGAGAGATCATGTTGGGGGGAGCCAAGCAAGCCATTAAACTGTAGGAATTCGCTCTCATTATATGGTGAAGTTTAATGGCTAGGCACGCTAATTTCTATTGTGAATGTTCCTACAAAAGCCCAGGAAAGTTGAAAGCTATCAACATTCTAATATTTAAAAAGTCCAACTTGTGAATTTAGATGAACCTTTGTCTTTAAGGTTTCAGTGGAAGGGTGATACACAGGCAACAAGGTTTAGGGAGCTGTGTTTATGTGTGAAAAGGGAAAAGGGTCAGTTTAAACCCAGGTGGAGTCTGAGTGCTGACTTGATGGGTCCTCTGAGCCTCCAAATCATTGTGTCCAGCACCCAGTTAACACTGGGCTGGAAACAGGCTCTGGGCTGCTATAGGCTCAGATATTTCTCTGCACCCCCTGCCTTTTCACTGCCCTGCAGGTCCTGCAAATGCACAGAAGTGGAGAACAAAACAAAAGCAGTTCCTGACAATTATTTTCCATGAAGAGTGTCAGGCTCTTAATGAGCCGTATCTCACCATATAGTGTTGGTTTTATGTACCTCTCCATAGAAGCTAGGTCAGCCAACCTGGTTTTGTTTTCCTTTTTATTTTCCCTCTTACAAAGCTCTCTTAAGACAAGCTCCTGGGAGGCATGGTCCGTGTACTGACTACCTGCTGCCTGTTAGAGTACAGGTTACATCTCCTCAGGTTATGCCATAGCATGTACCTATGAAGACAACAAGAGGCGAGATCATGCCACAGAAATTAACAATGCAGAAAGACATTTTCTTGATTCACAGCAAGGCATTAACTTATACATCTGAGCAGTGGATTAAAGGCTTCCAGCAGTGAGGTGGGGAGGAAGTAAGAGAACAAGCTGCCAACTGGTAAATATCCACACTAATTTTGCAAATGCAGGTATTTCATGTCTTTCCTAATCTAATCATGAATGCAAACTGGATTACTGCATCCGACATGACAAGAATAAAACAGCACCAACAGACTCTTGAAATTAGCAGAGTGAGTTTGCCTGAGGAATTATATTGCTGATACAAGTCACTCTTATAATAAAGGACACTCCTAAAAAGGGCAAAAAAAGAAAGTTGGAGAAGACAAGAAAAAGAGCCGGAGTAGGAAACCTTTTCCCCTAAATGAGAGACACAATTAAGAGGCTAATTATTTTTGCACTAAGAACAGATAATTTTCCCTTCAGATGCTCACTGCATCACAGAAATTAGCAAGACCACCTATGACCACTTGACAGAAGAATATAGGGAAGGATGTTGAAAGTATCAAGGGCAGTGGAAGCACATATACAGGGATTGGAAATGATGGTCCCAGAAGAGATTCCTGGAGGTTCAAGAGGGAAATCCATGAAAGTGCAGAGGTTAAGAAGAGATGTAAGCAGGTACACCTCATCCTCAGAGTTGTGCTGAAAGGGGTCTTGCCTGACTTTCCAATGCCCTCAGGTTTGGGCATTAATATAAATTACTACAAAGTTACTCCAAAGAGAAAACACTCAAAGCTGGTTTTATTTCTGATATAATGTGCTACACAGAAGTGCAGAGGAGTAGAGAGTCTTGCTCTAAAATCTACTTTTTATTTGTGTCATTTTCAGGTTATTAACAGAACCTTTACTGCCAGCAAAGCTGCTCTTTTTCTCTAAGCTCCTATCTTCTGTAGCATGTAGCATGGCTGCAATGGTTTTCAAACTACATAAATCAAATGCCTGGAAGGAGAGGAGTTGCATTTCAATCTAAGCTGCAGGCTGTTTTCTGCCTGCTACAGGAATAAAAGATAAAGAAAGAATGAAAACATGTTAAGAGAGTGGTTGCTTAAAGAAAAGTTCTAAATCAGAGAGGGAACAGAGAAAAAAGCCAGACAAGCAGGTTAAAGAAAGTTAAAGTAATTAAAAAAGAAGAAAAAAATCTTTTACAGGTGCCTTTTGTGGAGAAACTGGGCTGAAAGCTAGAAAGAAAAAGCTATGACAGCAGGGAAGAACAGATCCCACACAGAAAAAATAGGAGAGGGGACTGTCTCTGCAGTAAGAGTGGTGAGAAAAAAACCCAAACCATTAATATTGCTATGGAAAAAATCAATTTAAACTGAAAAATTAAAGGAGCAGAAATTATCTTCTCATAGGCATTGGGGTTAATGGGTCTCATAATCCCTTTCCCTCTTCCCTGCCCCAAACACAGATATACTGCCTTCAATAACAAATGAGCAAGGTTGGGTTTGAGAGGCTGCTTTCAGGGAGCTTTGTGCAGTACCATGGCTTCCTAGAGGAAAGCCAGTCTCCTCCACTGTGGCAGGCTGCTCATGAGCCCTTCCACTGGGGAAGCTGGGACCAGCTGCCACAGGGTGAGGAAAGAAAATAGTAGAATAGTAGGACACTGAGCACAGCCTGCAGGCATGCAGAACAGGGAGCAGCAGTGATGGAGGACTTGGGAATAAGAAGCAGACAATGGCGACACTGTGAAATCACCATCCCCAACCTGTGCTGCATTCCAGTGCATGGAAAACCAGCCTTCAGGAGTGAAGTGTTAAAGAAAACATTCAAAGATCTAACTAGTCAGGCCTGAAGCAAAGAGAAGACAAAAAAAAAAAAAAGCAAAAGCCATAGAGAAGATGGAAAAGATCAAGTCTTGAGCTAGAAATTAATAAGCTTAAAGCTACTGAAGACAAAAATTAAGGAAGTAAACAGAAAAGCCCTGGATATAATTAAAGAGAGCCAAGTGACCATAGCAGAAGATGTTCAGCTTAGCTGGTCTTCAAGTTTACCATAAGGCACAAGAGAGCACTTTGGTGTTAAGAATTCCTTCTGGAGTTAAAAAACAAAGGTTGTGTGAAAGGAAAGCCAAAGCATTATGAGAGAAAAGCCCAACCATTAATGCTGGTTGTTTCATCAACCTAGGTGTTTCGGTCATCTCCCATGCCATCCAAAATCAAGAATTTACCTCTGTTACATCTGTCTTTGCCTCTGCCCTGGGCCACAACAGCACTGAGGCAGAGCAGGTATTCTCATGTTGAGATACCATGAGGGCTAATTTGCCTTGGCTGAAAATGTTCCTGCTTACTTCTGGGTTTTGTCTCCGCTGGCAATTTCTTAAGTAACTACATTTTTAGCTTGGCTGTAGCAAGCCTCCAGTTACAAGTTTCTCATCTTAATATGTCATTGTCATTAAAAATGTCCTGTCTACCACTGTAATGGAGAAAGATTACACTTTTGGACATGTTTTTTTTTTCAGAAGTAAGGCCTGAACTCATTTCATTTTAGGCACACAATTGACTCTTACATCTCCCTCCTTGAAAGCCTTCTATCAAGCTACTATTTTTTTGGGGCAACTGTTTGGGAAGCCATGGCTGACTTTTTAACCCCCTATTTTCCTAGCAAGAGAGGTCTGTCTTAACTAACAAGAGGGGTGAAAGAACTAAAGTACAAGGAAATAAACCAATAATAACATAAATGTGAAGCAGCCTTGCTTTAATTCAGTTTTTTGACTAAGCTTTCAAGGCATAGCATAGGTTCAAAACACAAGCCTTCCACAGTTTTTTCCAGATATTAGCTAGGATTTTGCTCTACTTAGAAATTTTAGAGATAAGAGACAGGAGGCTGCTTGAGGAGACCTGCTTGAGCAGGGAGATTGGGCTAGATGACCTCAATGTTACCTGTTTTGTGATTCTGTAACAGAGCTTAAATTCCTGGAAATCATGTTAGTTCTGTTGGTATTCAAATAATACCCAATTTTAAAACATAGGAGCCCAGAAAAGCAGCGATAAAATGACTTTGCCTACATATGAAGACAATACTTCCTACTCCATGCCTGCCACCCTAGAATTAGTCTGAAAATTACTGAATGCTCTCCAGAACAAATCTACCCACATGGTGGCATGACGTGGCATCCAACAAATCTCATTCCTGCTTTTGTCCTTTAACATATCACACTCCCAAGTCACAGAGAATGAGTCATGCCATGCCTTTTTCTTTTGGACTGATGAGAAGCCAGACTTGGCCAAGATCACTGAGAAGATGGCAAGTGGATTTTGTCCTAGAGACTGAAGTTTTCCAGGACTCTACAGAATATGGTTGTGCTGATCTAAGTGGTCCTGCCAGAATCCTTCATCCTCACAGTGACTGAGAAGCTATCTTGCTCAATAGATTTCACCAGTTAAATGTTCACTAATGAAAAAACTAATGGCAAAATACAACACACAAAGATTACCAAAATTTTCTGACTTTTGTGTAGTCTGCACTTGAACCCATGGCTATTAAGTAAAAGGCTTTTTGTTTTCTATCAGTTTCTAATAATTTAGTTACCCAAATAGATGTACTGAACATTTGGTTTGACTTATAGGGGAATAAAAACAAAATATAAGAGAAAGGGAGGACAGAGATGGGGAAAGGCAAAAGGCAAAAGGAGAAGGGGAGACAGAAGGAAACAATAAAATCAAAACTAAGCAAGTTAAAGTTAGCTGGAGCCTGCACTCTCCAAATGCTGCAATACAATGATTTCATGCCATTGTCTTAATTTGAATTTGCAGTCCTGTTCTAGAAAGCCTCTATTAGGGCTTTGTGCCCAATGCAGTAACAGAAGTGCCCCCACCTCCATTGAAATCCACCTCTGTGCCCTGGCAGTCCATGCATAAGGAAGGTGAAGGAGAGGGACAGCCCTTTGTCTTTCCAAGTGGCTGCTCCTGCCCTTGGCGCACTGTGTTTGTAACACCGTGGCATTTTGCAAAGCGCATTACCTGATGATGCCAGATGGAAGTGTTACAAGGGGAGGATGCAGCTCAGGTTGGGGTTGTCTAATAGTGTTGGCTGCAATTCAAAAGCAAGCACTCTCCAGCTCACTCACTCATCCCAATTAAGGGTCAAGGCCTTACATGGCACTGCCCCCCCGGATGCTGGCACCGTGCAGACACCAGGGGAGGACAGTCAGCTCACATAACTGTCCTCAAAGAGGCACTGGTGCAGAAGCAGCTCCTCCAATAAATCTCAAAGGAGACCGAGGGACACGTGACTGATTAGACAAAGCAAGTTAATGGAACCGATTTAAAACATTCTTAATTGTATTGTTCCTGGCTAATTATTTTTTCTTGTGGGAAAGAGAAAAAGCAAAAAGTCAACCAGTCAGAACTAATGAAGAAATATTTCATACTAACTGTTTGCGTTAATAATAATATGAAATGTTATGATGAATCAGAATGGTACAAACAGAGTCAGTTAATTGCAGGTTGTTCATTACAGATTCTGAAACTAAGACTAATGCACTAAGTGGACACAGAGTCAAATTTAAATATGAAGTAACATCACTGATTACCCTGAACTTTTCAGCAGTGTATAACAGATGCAGATCTGATCCATGGTCTTCGTTTTCTACTTGGTCTGCCCTACGTGGACAGGTAATTAGGTCAGCTGAATGCCCTATTCTTTTACTTTGCCACATAAATGTAAAAGCTTTGTTCACCAGCTCATTGTGAGCCTCACCTCACTGAAGCAAGGGCCCATTCAGTCATTGACTCCAGAAGTTAATGACTTTGCCCTGTATTTTAAGGGAGAGGGAATTTGGCTGTTCATTTGAAGGGCAAGGCAGGTTCCTAAAAAGAAAGAAAGCAATAGTCACTAGAAGGAACAAATTAAGGTGAGGAGTCTGAAAAAATGTTCTGTTGGTTTGGGATTATGGGCATTATGTGGGTTGCACTGTTTCTAGGACATAAAAGCAATTACTATTTAAACAAGCATTGAATCCAAGTCAGGGACTTGGGGTTTCATCTCCAGGCCAAATAACTACAAGGGTTAGAAAGAATTTCTTTTTGTCTTCCTCCTCCACCTCCTCCACAGTATTTAATAACTGAATTAATCCATTGGAGGGGTTTTGCTTTGTTTTGCTGGATTTTGGAAGGGAGATAACAGACTACAAGATTGTTCAAGTTTTGGCAATGCACATATTTCACTACGGAAGTTTCTCCAGCAAGACCTAATCAACATAGATTTTAATTGCAGTAAGCATTTGGTATATTGTTATTCATTAGCTATTAATAAATTTTAAAAAAATAGTGTATTAGCCTGTTAACTACATAAGAATTCTATCTCCTCAATACTTGCAATGAATTGAACAGTTCAAGGCACATTCATTTCTAGGGGGATATCTTTTTTCTTGAGACAATTATCTGATTCAGAAGTGGATTACAGCAGGTACCTAGGGACTTTTTGAAAGTTAAGCAGGTACTTAACTGCTGTCCTGCAGTGGGATGGACTTCAGCACCATTAAATTCACCAAGGCAGAAACGTGCATTTTTTCTTAAACATGTCCTTAACTGAATAGAGGCAGTGCCAGAGGACAGGGTGCTACTGAAAACCAGGGTCAGGCTTATGTCTCAGTTTTAACTGTGTGTGGAAAAGTTGCATTACATTCATTATTAATTTGGCTGGTTCCAAATTCACTCTATTTTACAACAAAAAAAGAGGAATAGTCATTTGCAGTTTAGGCTGGGTTTTTCCTGCTTTGCCAACATCTCTGTGCTCCCTCTTCCATCTGAGGGTATGATTGCTCCCAGTGACTACACCATTTAAAGCACAGGCTCATAAAGATATGACATAATTTGGCCATCCCTCTTCTATGGCAGAGCCACCACATGAATGTTGAAGGACAATGTGGACTGTGGGTCTTGGATATCCTGGATAAATACATGAGGGAATGACTCTCCCTTGCCTGTGGAGCAGGGTCAGGGCAGGCACGCTGCCCATGGGAGGTATAACCTCCCTGCAGATGCAGTCCAATACATCAGATTTACAGCCCACATCCAGCTTATCTGCAACCAAACAGCAATTGGTTTCTGGACATGCAGCAGCCTGGGGTGCTGAGGATATTGTTGCCACAAAAATACAGAAAATACCCTTCCCATCAAAAGGTTTCCCATTTGACATCTGGGATTGGACTTCCTATATAGAACTGCCTCATACAGGATGATCTCTATTATTAAGCACAATCCTAGCACAGACTGATGGGTCTTCAGAGTCTTTCAAGGCTGGGGCCCTGGGTGCTTACGAACAGCCTGCTCCTTAAGACAGGGCTCTTTCTGCCTGTCTGTGCTGGCTAGTCATTAGTTTAAAATCTGTTGGCCTATTCGAATCTCAGTTCTTTCAGCTGGCTTAATTCAGAGCTGACAGCAACAGAAGTCATCAGGGCCCTACATGCATTATACAAAACTGCAACAAAGAGAAGAAAGAGCCAAATGAATATCCCATGGAGAGAAAATCTACTGCAAGTTCTTCTTTCTTAATTGTGGTTCTGTCCTTGGTCTCTGCTGGACAGGCTGGAGATCTGGCTGGTCAACTAGCATATGGGTGGCTTGGACCATGTCATCGAACAGATTCCCATGGTCTTGAAAGAATCTTTAGTTTTGTATGGACACTGATGGGGCATGGGGAGGGAAATTTGAGATGTTTTTGGTGTGGCTGAGACTCTAGGAGCCACAACAGAGGCAATAAAGCTACCTCAGAGGAGGCATGGGCATCTATGGGTATAGGAAACAAATCAATATGACCCCAGGCTTTTAAAATTGTGCTGCTCCTGGAACAACTTGTTAAATTTTATGATCCTGACTGTATCTCGTCTTACTTCTCATTTATAGGTTATTTGAAACAAATCCCTCAGTGAGCTTTCATATCTCACTATGGGATAGAACTCAGCATTTAAGAGTTGGGAAATCTATTTTACTTTTGTTGTCCCGAGTGACTTCAATTCCTGTAAGCCTGATTTCTGCTGCCTAAAATATTCCATAGTCATTTGTCACCATTATCTTCTGCTTTACTAATGTTGCTCAGGTAAATTATAATCTCAGCAAAAAATATTTTAGCATTTCCATTACAACTTTGTTTAGTCTTAGCAAAATTAGATTAATAAAACATGTGCCTTTCAATATACTTGAAAGCAACTTTAGCAAGGTATGTGCATGCCCATTAATTCTGCAGTAACAAGCAGATTGTATAAAGGGCGATTTTCACCAAGTAGACACATCTTCTATTTTGAAGCTTTTGAAGATCTATTTTGAGATCTTGAAAATCTCCCTGTAATGTAAGGGGTTTGGATCAAAAATCAAGCATTTTGATCACTGTACTACATTAGGCAAAGGTACCAGCACTCAAGATATGTTGGGTTCAAGGGTCATCTTTTGCTCTAAACATCTGAAAATGTCCTGCTTCCTTACATAACTTCCTTTTTCTGCATCAGCACTGCTCCTATTTATCTACTGGCCTGGACGTTCACATCCTTTTTGGTTTGCCCAAAAGCTGTCTTCACAGCCTTTGCAAGAAATGCCTAAGATATGCTCTAGTTTACTGTCAGATAAACCCTGAAGGCTCACTTCCAGTTGCTCTTTGGCATTTAATAATGCTGAATTAATGTACAAATAACTGTAATATGTTTATTCTCAGGTAACTACCTTCAAGAGCAAAGCCATTATGTTATCAACAGCTACATTACTGATATTACGATGCCATTATCACAACCTACTGCTGCTTTAACTCTTCTCTCTCCAGTAGACCTTGTCTGAACATGGCTTCTACACAGTCACAGGAATGTCAATCTTGCTTTTTTTGTTTGTTCCTCCAGCACACACACATTGAATTCTATATGAATTTAATAACAACAGCAATATAGCAATACAATGGAAATCTGAATGAAGGTACAAGACTAAGACTGTGTCTTCTGCAGCAATTCTAAAGCAGTGCTATTTTAAATTGATCCATAGTACTTACTAAGCAGAGTTCTGATGTCTTTTTCAAAAACAAAATAATATAATGCACAATACTTGAATGGCATTTAAAGAAAATGTACTAAACAGTGTAAAAAATGTAAAGAAAGGAATACTACATTTTATCTACTCTCTATGTGGGATATGGAGCTTTTGGGACAAAGAATGCACCACAACTTTCCTGTGACATACAGAACCTGACAAGAAGATCTGTGACTATTTGTTGGCTGGGTCAAATATAAGGGGAAAAAAAAAGCTTATAATTTTTGCAAAAGCCTTCCACAGAGGCCAAGACCTGGTGCTTTTAGAGTTTGAAGCTCTCTGCTGCATGAACTGAGTCTTTCTACACATTTCTGTACCCTAGTACCACCCACTCTTTTAGAAATGGCTTTTAATAATAAATAATAGCAGTGTAAGATGTAGCTTAGCTCCTTTTTTCTCCAAGGTCTGCTGATATTGTCTACCCTTTGCTATGTGCATTGGTGAGCCTAATATTTCAAAGGAATTCAGTGCCAAAGTTCACATTAATCTCAGTGAAGTTGGATTCAGTCCTGACACTTAAGATACATTTGATAATTTTAAATTCTGCCTTTACAAGCAGATATTTCATGCTTGAAGCCTGGCATTATAATGACTGAGGTCTGCTGTCAGAGACATCTCTGCACTTCCACAATCACAGTCTTTTCCCATAACCTTTCTAAGACATGCCCCTTCCAGAGCAGGGGAAAGGCAAAGGAAGAAGGAACAGATTTGCTACAGGCTCTTACTGATATCCTTCTGCAGCAAATATTGCCCACTGGTCTAAACTGGGCAAGTCAGGGAATGCAACTATTTCATTTAGGCAGATGAGAAAGGGCTTTTCCTTCCAGTCTACCGGACACTTTCATGAAATAATTGGTTTTACTTGCATCCAATGCAATGCACTTCATAAACTGGAAAGAAATACTCCTGAAGACTTGAGGCAAGACTGAACACAATTTCAGAGGCCCTTTTCATAAGTGAAATCAACAATCCATGCTAAGCTATTATTAGAAGTTCAAGGTCGAATTTCTATACTGTATTAAAAAAAATTATTTGAACACCTTCGATTCAAGGTCTGCAGTGGCTCTTGGAAGGGAAAAAGGACCCATCCCTTAAAAAAGCCTTTATGTCTTTATAGCTTCTCTCTTTATAGCTTTTCTGCTCTGCCTTCCTCACCCGGACATAACGTGAACAAGCTCCCCTGAGAGGGATTTCAGTGTTGTTGCAGGAACTCGTCAGAAGAGTGCAGTGTATGGCAGCAGAGAGCAGTGCTGATGTCACAAAAGTTTTGTGAGCAGACTCAACATCTTTCATTAGATAGGCTGACATGACTCATATGTAGCAAAGTTATGGATCCAAAATCTTGCCCAACTTCACCATCTGGCCCAACAAGGATTCTACCTCTTCTCACTCAGCTCCCTTTGCTGGTCAGAGGTGCAGTGAGCACCTCCCTGCACCAGGCTAGGCTGGGCCTCCTCTGTGATGTGTGGTGTGCAGGCTGCCTGATGAGGTGACAACACATAAAGCCACCTCCATCTCTGGAACTCTGTGGAATTTTTACAGCAAAGTACATCTAATGGATGCTATTAAAAACAAACTCCACTTGTTTTGTCACAAGAAGTAAATAGGGTGAACACATCTACTGTATTTAGGCACTTACGTTCTGCTCTAATTTTAAAGTAATGTACTTAGTATATAATTTTGTAGTCAAGAAGCATGATAGAATGTAGTGTCCTAATACATAACACTTTTCATCCTGTGTACTGTAGCCAGACAGCTTTTTACAATTAGTAAGTAATACACATATATTCATTAAGAAGTGCAGTGTAATACACAGGGTTCCCACAGTTCTCCTCCTCTATCTTCTGCATGAAGAAAAAGAGAAGAAAAAAGGGTCACCTAATGTGACTAGAAGATGCATGCATAGCTAAGAATGAATACTAACTGTGTGTTCAAAAAAACCCTATTAAAATTAGGGAGGCATTAGTAATCCAACACTATGTGCTTTAGAACAACTCGCTGCCAGAAAGAAAGATAAAGGGGACAAAATTAAAAACAAACAAGGAAGCAAAAAAAAAAGGAAATAATTATTTCTTCATATAAGCTAACTGAAATATTTGTGGCAATAATATGGGACTGTTTCAGTCACAAAACAGCCTGATTGAATGATAATCAAATTAATTATCTACATTAACTGAACAGTTGAGAGCCTAGGTTGAAATTTAATAAATCACACTGCATGAGGATGCTTAAAGATAAATCACAGCATGTGACTCTGTGAGCATAATTTTTTTTAAAACTCTGCACGGTTTCTGCAAATTGCATTTATTAAAGCTATGCAAAAGCTTCAAATCCTTTCAAAGGTGAGGGCATTTTGACTGTGTTGGTTCTTGTTATTTAAGATGTACTTCACAAAATAGCAGAATTGCAGAATCACAGAATGGATTCTGGGGGCTGGAAGTGATGCACGGGAGGTCATCTGGTCCAACCTCCCTGCTTAAGCAAGGTCATCCCAATCCTGTGCCAGAGTACATGGCACAGGATTGCATCCAAGTGACTCTGGAAAATCACCAGTGACAGAGACTCCACAACCTCCCTGAGCAATCTGTTCAGTGTGTGGTCACCTGCATGGCCACATTCCTCTTATTCAGGTGGAACTTCCTATGCTCCAGTTTCTGCCCATTGCCTCTTGTCCTATGGCTTGGAAAAACCAAGAGCCTGTCTCCATTGTCTTGACACTCTCCCTTCAGATACTTATAGACATTGAAGAGGTCCCTTCTCAGTCCTCTCTTCTCAAGGCTGAAGCACAATTTCCTCAGCCTTTTCTCATGAGAGAGATGTTCCCATCTCTCAATCACCTTTGTCATCCTCTGCTAGACCTGCTCCAGGAGCTCCATGTCTCTCATATACTGGGGAGCTCAGAACTAGACACAGCTCTCCAGATGTGGCCTCACCAGGGCTGATCAGAGGTGCAGGATCACCTCCCTTGACCTGCTGGCAACAATGCTCTTCCTATTGCACCCCAGGATACCTTTGGCCTTCTTGGCTACAAGGACACAGTGCTGTCTTGTGGACAGCTCTTTGTCCATCAGGAACGACACATCCTTCTCTGCTTTCCAGCAGCTCAGATGCCAGCCTGTGCTGGTCCTTGAGGTTATTCTTCCCCAGGGGCAGGACCCTGCATTTGCCTTTGCTGAATTTCAGAAGGTTCCACTCTGCCCATCTCTCCAACCTGTGGAGGTCCTTCTGAGGGGCTGCACAGCTCTCTGGGGTATCAGCCACTCCTCCCAGCTTTGTGCCATCAGTGAACTTGCTGAGGAGGCATCTATTCCTTCATCCAACTCATTGATGAACACAAGACTAACAAGAACCAGTTAAACAAGACTGGGCCCAGTATTGAACCTTGGGGTACACCAGTAGTGACGGGTTTCCAACTAGATCCTGTAACAGTGATTACAACCCTTTAGGATCTGCTGTTCAGCCAGTTCCCAATCCACTTAAATTTGTGTCCTCTTCTGTAATTCTTGATGAAATTTATTTGGCAGTCATTCTGGGAGGAAAAACACGGATCAAACTCTTTGCCCAAACTTGATCCCATCCCACCTTTTCCTATTTTCTCTCTTGAGCTCACCATCCCAAACACTTTTGCTCCACCTATTCCCCTAACATACATGCTAATGTCCCAGGCACATGACCCTCTGTATATATGGCTACTCCTCATTATTATTTGTTGTCCCTATGCGAAGATGTCCAGGGCACAGTCAGCATGGTCTCAGCTGCTGACTGGGCTGGAGGAGATGTGGCCACGAGCTTGTGTCTTATGCAGAAACACACCCAGCACTGCCCAAAATATGGGAAGGAGGGTGCCAAATGGCTACTATGGCATGTCCTACCAGCCCTTTGACAACAGCCTGGGCAACTAAGAGGAGTGAGGCCAACCAGACTGCAACACAGCTCCCCCCTCCTCTCCCAGCTGGCAAGACCCTGGGCACCGGGATTGTGCCAGGATGGGGGGCGTGGGAAATCCGAGGTAAGAGAAAGCAGCCTCCCAGCCTCTACCTCCACAGGGTTTGTGGGAGGGCACAGCGCTACCCAAGAGCGCGGCCCCGCCTCTGAGGGGCCACCCTCCACCTTGGTGCCTGTGAGGTGTGGGGCAGCAGGGCTATCAGCAGATCCATGGTGGGGAAGGGTGGCCTGAGGGCCAGGTGGCTCCTTGGCATGGGAACTGTGCTCCTGTCCCATGCAGGGACATGGCACCTGTGCACACTTGAGTGACGTGTGTACTCTGGACCCACAAGGTTAATTACAATGCCACCTGTAGGAGGTACTTTCCCACAAATACGAACCTTCTGTTTTTTCCATATGCTCCCATATGGTCCAGTTTTTCTCCATAAGCAGAGTTGTACTAGAGCTAAGAAATCACAGCAGAGCTTTACTTGTGTGCCTGTAATGTCAAAACCAGTCGTCACCTGACTTTGACAAATCCAGGGTTTAAAAAAAAAAATTTAAATAAATTTCATCTTTTCCTTCAACACTCCAACTTAGGAATAATTTGCATTCATAAGATAGATGAAATTTGACAGATTTTGTCATAAAACATTTTCATTTGTGCCTGGCAAGAGGTCAGTGAGAAGACTCAGATTTTCTTATCTTGGTGTCTTCTCTGCAGCCTTCTCACTTTGCACCCTCACTGCAGTCCAAATATACCCTGCTCTACACATATAGAAAACGTTACAGAAATCAGATAACACTCTCTGTTAATATTGGGAGGAGCAGAAAAAATAGTTTAATTGTGATGCACTACAAAACACAGTATTAATATGTGATGTACTACAAAACATAGTATTAATCCCTCAAGTAATAGCAGAATAAGCACAAATGTTCTTAATCAATTTCTACTAATTCTTATCAACAATAAGGAGAAAAATCCTTATAATAAATAGATAATAAAAATGCTTGAAGCATTTCAGGTTTCTCCACATGGCGTCTGAAAACAGACTTTGTTAGCAGATTGACTGAAATCTCTGTGGTTTTAGAGATGTGTGAATGATTGTGAGAGGAATGCCTGAAACGAGTCACTTCTAGAGAAGCTTTGAACAATAAAGAGCCTCTGTTTTCCAGTGAATTGTGCATATGCACACAAACGTTCATCCATAATGTGAATTTAAAATAATCCTGATGGGAGTGAGAGGGGGGAATGACACATGGAAATAACTAGGCAGACTTTGACCCTTTGTGTCAGAAAACAAAGCCTTGTAGTTCAAATGTGAGATAGCAGTTCCCATTTGACATGGCTTCAACAGACATACACGCCTTCTGGCTTAAGCCTGTCCCTGAAGGATACTAAGACCAAGCAAATCTTGCTTACAAGCCACCCAACCACAACACGATGGTTTTAAGTGGAAACAAATGAATGGAATAGATGTAATTAAAAGTCCAAACTGAATTAGTCAAAATCGCTATAGCTTCCCTTTACAAAGTCAGTGGAGGGCAGGAATGGAGCATCTGGAATAGCTGTTTGGCATAGGGTCACTACAAAGATGAATTAGGGTTAATTTTCTAGTGGAGTGTAGGTCATGCACTATGCTGTGGCAGAACACTAAATTTACTGGATATGTTTTGGCCTACTTAGAACTTTAGAAAATAAATATTACAATGTTAAATTAAA
This sequence comes from Anthoscopus minutus, assembly GCA_013399455.1. Lineage (NCBI taxonomy): Eukaryota > Metazoa > Chordata > Aves > Passeriformes > Paridae > Anthoscopus > Anthoscopus minutus. The sequence goes on from VWYI01025249.1 coordinate 177,969, forward strand.
TATGCTCTGTGACAAGGACTTACAACATTGGGAGAATGTGATTTATATGCAATTGGCTCATATATACCATCTAATATGATATGCACAGTGTAATGAAAGCTCAAGGGTCCGATCTGCAGTGCAGAGATGCTTTACAATCCTCTTTCAGGTTGCACATTGTTTTTTCTTCCCCCCTTTTATTTTTTTAATGACTACATGAGTTAATTAGTGGTTATGTACTCTGTCTCTGCCTGGCCCAGCTTATCCTGACTGCAATAAATCTCTTTTCTTTCAGTCTCCCAAGGATCATTACAACTTTAGCCAGAACTGTCAACAGAACTAATTGAAAGCCACCTGCTTTTAGGATCACCTTAATGAAAAATGAAGAAGTTAAGAAACGAAATTCAATCAACTTTCTAATAGTCTTTAATTTCCTATTAATACACACAAGTGCAGAGGCAGAAAACCCCTCACATTATCCCTTTTGTTTTCACTGCTGGCCTTATCATCCAGTTCTCCTTACATCTGTAGAATTAGAAATTATTATTTTTGTAACCTAAGTCTCCCATCATTCTTTAATGTGGAACTAAGTTTTGCATTTTGTCTTTTTAACTTTGGCTGCACAAAAAGAAGAAAGGTACTTGCAAATAGCCTTCCTATACTTTTTGCTAAATGTTTGGGTCTTTTAATCAGGCAGGTCCAGATTCAGCAGATGTCAAAGTCCACTTTGTTTTATAGATGTCAAGAGTGATGGCTGCACTTACACAAATGATCTAAATCTTACTGCCTTTGATGACATTCAAGCACCTGAAGAAATCTGGGAAAATGTCTGAATGTGCAAGCACCTGAATAGTTATGGATTTTGTGAGGGAGGGACTTGGTACCCAGACATGCAAAACCTCTGAGCACATACTGAACTTTGGGCAGGTGACCAAGTACTATTGAAGCTGATAGGAATTAAGCACATGTGTGAAGACAAGCACTTTGCTACCACTGCACAGGAGCTCACAGTTTAGTGGAGTGACCAGGAATAAAGGAAACATTCTTGAGACAGCTTGATGGCTATGCTGTTTCTCCTAACCAGTTTCACAGCTCATCCTTAATTGTGAAGAAATAAGCCTGGAAAAGGATAAGAGTGGCGGATTTATTTCCTTCAGGCCAGCTGGAGCAAAATACCGAGAAAAGAAAAAAACAACAAAAGGGGAACACGAGACAGATGGGACTAACGACTATTTGTGTTGCAGCAGGGCTTAGATGTCCCAGTAAAGCCTGGGATCCCACAGCGTGAGATGCTGTGCAAACATGTCAGTGAGGGTGTTCAGTAAAGGGGAGCTTGCTGTAAACACTGCATGTGGAAGTCCCTTTGAAGTCAGCAGAGCCCAAGCATGCAAGAGGTTTGTACTGCTGGGCCATGTGTTTCAAGCTGTATGATTAATTGCTGCCGAGTGTGCCAAAGCAGAAGACAGGCTCTCTCATAGGATGGCCACCAAAGATATAATGAGCTGAGGAAGAAAAAAAATAGTCACAGATAATATATTGGTTTTATTTAATAGTGTTTACTGTTTACTTCCTGTGAGTGCAAACATGTCATTATTTCTCCTACTTCAAAAGAATAAATATTCTATTTAGATGAAAAAAGTTTAAAACAGTGCAAGTCACATGCAGTATGGGATAAGTGTTACCTTCATGAAAATGTACGCTTCTCTCATTGATTATAGTAATAAGATGTGCAAAGAAAGATCAGTGGAATATAATTTGATCCTTTTTGGAAGCTACTCTGAAACCTATGCTGCATGTAGTGTGTATGCATGCACAGAAGGGGAAGAATAGTGAGGAGTCACAGCACTGCAAAACCTTCCCAGAGATGGCAAATTCCTGTTGCTTTAGAAGCGAACTGATGGCTACAGAAGGTCAATGGACCTAGAAACAAGGTGAGTCCCTCAGCTTGTGAACCTGCAGTTTCCATGATGCAGTTATCGCTACAACATGCAGAAAAGGCTTAAACACAATGGCATGCAGAAGAACGAAAGGAAGGAAAAAGTACGTCAGGAATAATTATCACAGTGTATGAAACTTTCCACTCCTTTATTATCATAAATTGCAAAGTTTTATTGATGCATATTTTATCACAGCACTCTTGCCATATGTGATCTGAAGATTCAGAGCCTGTCCCCGGGGACAACGGTACTGATATAGATAATCAAGTATTCCTTTTATGCTCGTCTCAACACAGCCACAGCTCAGATTGAAATTAACATCTTTTACAATGAAACACCAGTTTTCTGCTACAACTAGACATGACAGCTGGAGAGAGAGACCTGCTTATCCAGTTATTCCTCCAAGTCTCAGTTTTATTACAGCCATGAAGATGTAAACTAAGTACAAAGCAGTGCAGATGGTCACTGAATACCAGAAAAATGAATCTGCATGCAACCTGCCACATGAAGCAACGGGAAGAGAAATGCTTCCAAATAAATCCAGGGATGAAAAGCAAAGATCAGACGCAGCCCTGGAAAAAAGAATGATGAAGAGGAATCCAAAAGCTTTGAAGTTTTGTTGTGTTCACTGCCTGGACTAGACTGGGTGATGCTTGCACAAACACATGTGCACACAGGAGTGAAACCCACGGCCAGAAAGAAACCCAGCATGGGGCTCTGTCCTACTTAAATCCTCCAAACCAAGAATTTGACCTAGTGGAAGCTCTAAGGCTGAAAAGTGTTGGTACATGTTCCTGGTCATTTTTTTAGCTTGACTGCTTCCACCTGTATATCGACCCTGTTTCTCATGCTGCTGAGGAGAGGGGGCATGGAAGTTGTTTTACCCTGCTCCCCATGGGGTCAAACATCACTGTAGCATTTAACTGTCTTCCTGTAGAGAATTAAACAACCATCATCTGCCATGCAGGGCTCTCCCTGTCATCCTACTCCCAAGGAAGAACTGGGTATGCATTGTAGTGTTTTGTTTCAGCATCACTTTGTTTTGTTTTGGCATGACTTTGTTTTCGTTATTTTAAATCTACATGCTGGGTATGTTGGGAAGAAAAACAAGGGCAGCACCTTGCTTGTGAAGGAGAAGGTGGTGGGATTTGAAATGGTCATTAGTTTCTGTGAAAGTTACTGCCAAAGTCTCAGCCTGTTTTTCTAGAAGGTGCAACATCTTGCTGGCTGCTAGAGCTGATAGAAACGTGCAAACTTCATGGACTGTCGCATGGAGCTGGAAATGATAATGCACTGGAAAATTGCATCTGTTCCATGTGTATAGGCAGTTGAAGTCCAGCTTTGAGCACTTGCCTACCTCTCACAACATTTCCGAGGAGCCTGTTGCTTTGTTATATTACGTGCTGGGACAATATATAGCAAAACCTACTCCTCTGATCATTGGATTTTTTTCCTTTTCTTTTCTGATTAACATCCTACAGCCTAGGAGTTATCTCCAAACAGGGAAGCACAGAAGAGAGGTTATCAATGTGTTTTGAAACATGTAAGTGGGCAAATGTGCTGTTAGAGATGCAAGGATGCTCAGAAAACATTTAAAAGCTATTGCACACCTTCAGGTTAGATCAATAAAGAAGTACAAAAAGGAAGGCACATGCCACTCTTCTAACCTCACGCCTTTGTCTTTCTACAGGCTGTAGAAACAGTACTTTACATTTCAATTCTGTGGATGCACTCTGGCTAAAAACACATGTACAAGCAAGCCCACTTTAGGGTCATTATCAACTAAGATAGAGAAAAATAAAACTATGAAAGAAGACAGATATGTGGCAGAACTGCAGTGTAAGGATCTAATTGAAATCATCATCAAAAAAATAGCAGTAACACATTAGTTGGATGAATCTTCGAGGGATAAAACTAAGAGGTCAGGACCACTCACCCTGCAGTGGGAGGCTGTAATTTTCACTTTCCTTAGCCAAAGAAAGTTTGGAATTTCCTGCTCCTCATCCCACTGGAAGGGCTCATCTCACTGGGAAAATCTGATCCCAAATACTCAAAGCATTTTGCATTCATGAAGGAGATTGTTTTTTGGTTCACTCATTCTGCTTTTCATTATATTTTTATTTGACACATTTCCCAGAGGTCACTATTATAGAATGCTGGCATTGGAAGGATTTAATAATGAGGATATTCTTCTGTATGAAGGACACTTTGGAACACAAGTTCAGATGACCGGGATTTCTCCGGTCTTGCATACACACACACACACAGAGTGATGGCTGCAACCTCACTGCAACTATGATGCCTTGATTAGGTAAGACTGTACAAGAGAAATATAACAGTACCTATTATTTTTCTTTTTACAAGAGATTTAAGATTGGATATTTTCTATGATTATACAATTTTTATATCATATGGAAAAACAAAATTTCCGTCTTGCATGAAGTTATAGCATTTGGCATTTCTTCCAAATCAGGCTAAAAAGCCCAAATAATACAATTTATCTTTCCATGGAGTTCATAAAAATCCATTTAAAAAGGAAAAAGCTTTAACTTCTATGGTATGATTTGTGTCATCTCAAAGTTGTAGAAATAAAATGTTTCGTGTTAAGGAGCAAGAGGAGTGCGGTGATCTTGCTCCTTCACTCCAACTTTAGATGGCCACAACTGAGAGCTGATATTCTTGTCCCACTTGTCTCCATCTACCTATGGATCCCTCTTCCCAGACAGAATTAGAATCCCACCAGACATGAGAATCTCATGGAGTGGCTGTTCTCAAGAGGCTTCAAACCAACGCAACATCTCATCCCAATTACAAAATATATGCCAGCTAGATTTTCCTGTGCAGCATTTTACTAAAAGATCTATTTTCACTATGAACCTTTTCAAATTTAATGAACAGAAAAATACTTAATAGGACACTTTAGTGATCAAATCTATTTGTTTTTTTACAACTTGCTTTTTTGAATCCTTTGAGTGGGGCTGTCAAGGCAGAATTTCAGGTAAGAAGATTAGTATCAAACTAGAATCTCAGTGTGATTTGTAAACAAGAAAGGACTTTAAAAAGCAATTGAAATGAATCTTTTCTTCACAGCCTCAAGTTTTAAAAGTATGTTTTATAAGCAACTCTTTTAATAATTCTTTTCATGGCAATATTGATTATAGAATTTATTTTACACGTGGAAATCAAGAAGCACGCTGGAACATTTTACTACAAAACTTTCAATAATGTAGAGACCTCATTGGGAATCTCTGCAAGGTCTATCATGATGAGTAGAATGACCAAGCCAGAGGATGCTGAGGTCATCTTAGTAACAGAACAGTAAAGATAAATTCACTAAAAAATAATAATAATAATAAATATTCAGGGACCATTGAGCAATCAAAAATAAGTTGTGTACTACAAAGAAATTCAGACCCTCTTTGAGTGAAATGTATTCTCAATGCACCAGCATAACCCCATTGAAACCAGTGAGCTTGCATTATTAAAGAGTGGAGTAATAGAGACATGCCATGTTGTTAAAGCTTTTTCCATCTTTCTCTGAATTAAAGACGTGGGTCACTGTCCCTGGCACCAGTCTATCCTTACATAGTAAATCCTGGATCTTTAAGATAGATAGGTTGTAATTAGAACTAAAACATGGCCTATGGAGAAAGATCTTTCCCAACTTAAATCACATTGTTTTCATTGCTGTACTGGTGTAAATGGTATTTTTATGTATGTGTCCAGAAGAGAACTCAACTGCAATATTTCTTCTCTGCGGCTGAAATATTAGCATTAAAAAAGCAGTATTTTACAAAAGTCATATAAACACAGTGCTTCCAACAAAATCAATTTTGTTGGAATTATTTTACACCATCTTTCATCCTTGAAATTATACCCCTTCCTTTGTGGAATGTTTGAAAACTTAAAAAATTCTAAACTTGAAGTAAGATTCAATGGTACATTGACTGGTAAAAATCAAAGTACTTTTTTTTCTCCCAAAGCCCAGAAGAATTAATTTTGTTGCCACTAAAGAAGAACAGCCACCCAACTTTTGAACAGAAACTGACCGAATATTTCTGAAAACCCTACATGCAATTAGCTTCTTGTAAGAGCCATCTTTCAAGCAGTCTTTTTCTGCCTCTGAACTCCAAAAGCTGCTCATGAGATCCAGCAAAATTAGGATATTAATAGAGAACCATTTATCAAGCTCGATGGGTTTGTTAGAGGCACACTTGTCTAGTTAACCAACACTGTCAGGGTATCTTTTAAAGCAGACAATACTGTTAAGGGCCTCCTTATTATTTCTACTCCAGGTTTTTCACAAGAGTGTCCATCCAGCAATGGAAACAATGCTGGTGCTCAGACAGCAGAGGGTCTCCTCAGGAAGGGAGCCCTCCTTGGCTATGGGGTGGTGTGGCGGCCTCGTCCCAAGATGTTGACATGTCCAAAGGGACTCCTGGTTCAGGGGAGCATACAGCTGCACCCCTCAGTGCTGTGAGCTTGTGGAGTTACTGGTGGGTGTCCAGAGAAAAGAGGCTGCTGCCCTCCTGATCCCAGAGACTACAGCCCATTTCTCAGAAACTTTGGCCTAGGCTGAAAAGAGGAAAAAGGCTGGTGAATTGGGATGGCAAATTCATGGTACAGGGTCAGGAACCCGAGGCTGACTCCAGTGTTTTGTTTTTCTCTTGCCTTTCTCCTTGATGGCACACACTGTTCTCTGGGCTTGTTTTACCTTCACTCTGCCTTGTGTTCAACAGCATTTTGGTTTTCAAGATATATTCTCTTAAAGCAAAAAAATCAGGGTTTTTTTTCCCACCAGAAACATATGAACTTCCACCTTTTCCAGGAAAGATTTCTCAGATCAGGGCTCCTTCTTGTCACTTTGAGACATAAATCACAACTTGACCTCTTCATTACTGAGTGTGATTTCTCTGACAGGTCTTTTGTCTGAGCAGTTTCTAAAGGCTTTGGTTTCCCTCTAAAACATGATGATTTTGAAATCTAAGCTTTGAGGAAACATAACCGTGATCTCCCAGCTCTGGTATTTGGACTAGAAGCCATTGGATGGAGCACTAAGCCCTGCATGTTTGTACTACAGGGGGATCTGTGTATAATCTCATCAGATTGTGAAATTTTGGCCTTGGCAATGGAATGTCCACAGTGGCAGAAGTTGTGCTAAGGCTGGACACTTACCCCACCCCATCTCCGCCTCCTTTTTCCGCCACAGTGCTGCTGTGCTGGCAGCACTCATTTACTGGCACCGGTACTTCAAGAGTTTCAGATAAAGTAGCACCATTTTCCTATTCCTTAAACTTTTATTGTCACATCTGTGATTTTTTTTCTAGTCCCAGGGTTTTATATAAGACAGGAGCATTGAGGTTATCTGATCAACTGATGTTGACAATACCCCACACATGGCAGAGGACAAGAGGATAAAACACTGTAAACATTGTGAATGCTGTGTCTTCCTCCTTTCCCTTTTTATTTCCTATAAACATTACTGGAGAAGAATGTACTGCAAAGTCATAAATAAAGTATACTTGTCAGAAGCTATGATCTTAAAATATTCTAACGGTTTGTTTGTGTTCTCTCCATAAATTGTTTATTGGTCAATATGGACAGAATTTTCAAATGCATCCTCCTTTGCAGTTCACTGATATTATCTCCATTCTAAATACTTTCATCTAGTATTAAGCTTCCAGAAAAACCCCACTTTCTACCCTTTTTTCATTGATGAGAAATTTTCTAATGCTGAACATTCAATTATACAGTGTTGTGTTACCCTGTGTTTCTAATCCTTAAGAAGATGGTGAGCATTAAAGGACTGTATGATTTTTAAAGTTACTGTCAGAGGTAGGGTTATGGGGTGATGCTTTTTGAGTGGTCTCCATCTACACAGTAAGGCAAATAAAAAAAGAAAAATCTCCATAGAAAATAAGTTTCTAATTTATATTTTTACTTCCCTGTGTCATGTGAATGTTCTTCAAGTAACAGGCCAACACTGTGAAATGGTACCCTGCTGAGTAAATTATTAGAGAAAGAAGTTTATCAAGGCAGTGATTTCAGTGTCTGAATAGCCCATGAGCATACAGAACAGGAAAGATCTCTTTAGCTAGAGAAGACACCAACCTTTAACACCCAAAACAGACATTCCTCTAACTCTCCTGGAGCCCTGCAAAGCAGGGTGGTCTTCCAATAAAACAATCATCCTGCATAGGGTGAAATTTTAAATCAGAAGTAAAGTGGTTCTGTCCCCTCTAGATAGTTCCTAAAGAGGCAAAAAAAAGACCAGTGGACTTAAAAATGCTGTTAAATGCATGTAATGGTTTACAGATGGGCTATTTACAGCTAGTAAGTCAAATCTGTTATGACATTTGGTAATTGCCTCTTCAATAAATAACTTGATAAGTTCCCAGAGAAAAGAAGCCAATTTATCTCAAAATAAAACCAGTTTTGGTCCACCAACTCTTTGAAGACAATTTTGTAGGTAACGTAACTACATGGGGAATTTGAATGCTCAGCGATCATTAAAAATAATGGGAACTTAAGTGTCCAGATCCTACAGCATTTTCAAAACTCTTAGCCATGCTCTCCTGGGACAACTACTTTTTGCCCACTGCAAAGGTATTAACACTTAAACACTCAGAAAAGAAAGAAAACAAACTATGTAAAACCCCAGTGTCAGATGGTTATCATCCATGAGCATTTTACTGATGTTTTATTAAATTGATACAATGAAGAAGAAAAAAGAACACCCTACAATTAATTTTTGGTGCTGTAATTATTGACATTTCAACAAAACAAGGACTTCATAGCCAAATGGTTCATTTGCAACAGGATTAAAGTGACAACAGATTTTAATGAGAATGCATTTTTTGAGGCTACGAATTTGTAGTAAAAAATTAACATCTACCTGCCACACAAGTATACATGTTTGTTTTGTATAAACACCTGTACAGCCCAGTAGGGGATTACAGAGGTAATGCAATGGCGCTCTTTCTCCCAAGGGTGAGAAACAAATGAAGAGGAGATAGCAAACAGTAGTAGTGGAAAGTTATTAGCTATACCGGGTATCACTGCTGTTAGTGATTCATTGCCTCACTAACAGTCGCCTATTTAGCAGGCTGTAATACAAATGAGTCTTTAATGGGAGCTCCTTCTCTTGCAGCAGGACAGCACACAGGGCACTTGAAGAGCTACATGGGCCAAACAGGCAAGGAAAACAGACAGGCAGAGACTGACAGCTCAGTGTTGAGCTGCTCCCTTTTCTTCCTCTCCTTTGCTTCACTTATGGCTTCTACGCATTTAAATCAAACATCCAGTTCCTTTGTTCTCCATGCTGAGAGGTTCCCTGAGCACGAGACAGCAGGAGCCCACCTGGAAGAGTGGATCCCCTCAACCACAACACATTTAACACAGTGCCTTTAGCTGCACCTCTGAACTCACTCTCATGAGGATTCACCTTTCCCAAGTGTATACCCCACCAATGGTTTAGTCATGGTTCAGACCAATATTTCTGTACAATGGTTACATTCCAAGCCAGAGCCAAATTCTATACTTGCCACCTATCAGACCTGTCCTTTTCTGTTTCTGTTACTCTATGAAGACATTTGTCATTTCTTTCTGTGTGCCTGACTATACAAATCCTGTTTGCGTGCCCTCCTGCAGTTTCTTTCTCTGTTCAGTCTCCTAAGGGTTTTGTTGCTATTATCATCATTTTCTTTCAGCATGCTCTCTGTCCTCTTGAAGGCTGGTTTGACAGATCCTCTCTTGTCATCTGCTTGAAGGCTGATTTCAGCTCTTCCTTGCAGCACTGTGCCTATGTGCCTCCTCCGCTACAGGTGTTTAATGTGGAGCTTGTTCTTCCAGAGCTGCTCCTCGTGGCCCTTCCTCCTGAGGAGTGTCTCCAAGACAGAAGGTGTACAAAGCTGTGGGCCACAGAGCCAGTCTGATAATGTCAGTAGCTGACTGCTGCTTTTCCAACAAGCCTGGCAGCACCTCCCCTTGCCATTATCAAGGACATGCACTAGTCTTTGACAGGATCTCCTCTGGGTGTCTGTGGGGTGCCCAGAAAAGATGGCGTTTAACCTTGCTATTAGAATAAATTTACCAGCTTGTGCTCACTCCTCCTGCATTCTTTGCATGGAGACTGTCCGTTTCCATATCACATTCTGAAGGAGACAGAGCAGCAGCTCCTCTCAGGAGGTATGGTAGTTGTTTGCTGCATGAAGCCCTCTTCTGACATTGAAAGAAACCGAGTGTCCAATTAAAACACACAGGCCCCTCTGACACACACAGTCTTCCCATACCTCCCTTTCTGGGAAAGCATTTTTCTGTCCTTCATAGGTCCTTCATGAGGCCTGCAGATTTCCTCTCTATTTCTCCACTCTCTTCCTTAAAAACATATTTTTGCTCTGAAGCCTTAATATATTACACCTGCAGGTCAAGTAATACATAATATTTACTTTAATGGTTAATATCCTCCAGATTATGCATGGATTGGAGGATGCTTGGGGCAAAACTTCAAATTTTATTTTAAAGGAAATGCTTCTTTTCATTAAGGAAGCTCCCCTTTCCAGAAATCAGTCTTCTAGTTCACACAGAGAGTCACCATAACTTCACCTCTTAAAGCCTGTCTCTCTTCAAAAGTATCTTAAAATTTTTAAAAAATAGACTAATTTCAGCAATGGGCTAAGCACATAGAAGGTACTCTGTAATCTAGTGAAGTACCTATATTATTCTTAAGAGATTTGCCAACTAGTGATCTACTACTGCTATTTTAATTTATGTTACACTGTGATTGCAATTCTAAATTAAACTCATACAGGCAAGAAAATTTATAGTTAAGCCTTTCTGTCAATCCTTAACTTTCTTCACAGTAACAAAGTGACATATTGCAAGGGCTCTCAACTATGTCTCACAATACCTAGGCATGTACAAAGGTTAATTACTGTATTGGATCTGAGTGACAGGTTTTGCTGGTTGGGGGGGCTACAGAGGGGTTTATGTGAGAGATGCCAGAAGCTTCCCCCATGTCCATTACAGCCAATATCCACTGGCTCCAGGACGGACCCACTGCTGGCCAAGGCTGAGCCCATCAGCACCACCTCTCGAATAACTTATTTAAGAAGGGAGAAAATACATTTGTGCAACAGCAGCCAGAGAGGAGAGTGAGAATATATGAAAGAAACAGCCCTGCAGACATCCAGGTCAGTGAAGGATCAGGGAAGGAGATGCTCCAGGCAATGAAGCAGATATTCCCCTGCAACCCCTGGTGAAGATCACGGTGAGGCAGCTGTGACCCTGCAGCCCCTGGAGGACCCACATCAAAGCAAGTGGATGCCCAAAGGTGGCTGTGACCCCCATGGGAAGCCCATGCTGTAGCAGGCTCCTGGCAGGACCTGTGTGCAGAGAGCCCATAATGAAGGTAACCTATGCTGACAGGATTTGTGATCGATCCTGCAGGGAACCCACACTGAGGCACTTCATGAAGAACTGCAGCCCATGGGAAGGACCCCCAGTAGAGGAGTTTGTGGAGAACTGAGTCCTGTGGGAGGGACCCCATGCTGGAGCCAGGGAAGAGTGATAGGAGTCCTTCCCATGAGGAAGGAGAAGCAGTGACAATGTATGATGAACTGACTTCAGCCCAAATTCCCCATTCCCCTGTTCCATGGGGAGGCAGAGAAATTGGGAATGAAGTTGAGTCTGGGGAGAAGAGCTGTATAAAAAATTAAACTGATTTCCCCGAGTTGAGTCTGTTTTACTGGTAACAGTAATTGGTGAGGGATATCCCCTGTCCTCAACTTGACCTGTACACTCACAGTATTTTGTCTCCCCTGTTCAGCTGAGGGAAGGGATAGAGCGGCTTTGGTGGGCTCTGGGGTCCAGCCAGGGTCAACATACTCCAGTTACACAGATGCATTTTTCACCTTTGATTTCCTAAAGGGAATCATGTAGAAGAAGTAAGCCACAGTGTGCACTTCCTGAAAACTCTTAGCACCTCTTGGGCTATGATGTTGGGCACTGCACAGCTCAACAGGGCAGATCCTACACCTTTCAGTAAGTGCTGGCTCCACCAGGCATCTGCACAGAAGCAGGAAGGGCATCAGTCCTTCTGAAAAAAGTAAAATAATTTTATTGACGGCCTTACTATAGAGGCCCAATGGCAGCCCTAGCCAGCTCTATTCCTTCCCTCTTTGGTAAGGACATGAACTAATGGCATGGGTGCACAAAAGCACCCCAATGCTGTCACTGTGAGAAAAAACAGTAGATGACACCGATGGCAAAAAGGAGAAAACCAAGAGGGAAATTCAGAAGGCAGTCTTATTACCCAAATACCTCTGTGTTTCACTGGTTCCAGCTTAAGCTTGGACTCATTGTGGTTTGGGGTATCAGCCCCTGAATGCTCAGGTTTTTGAAGAGCCATTACAAAAACTGTCACAGTCGAACACTTTTAACATACTGAATGCATTTAGTAGTATACCTTGAATTTATTTCTTAGCATGTGAATTATGCTTTTCAAAGCAAAAGAAGTAGTTTAAAAATTGGAACTGCCTGTGACTGCATGAAGCGCTCTTTTCATCCATTCATTCTGTAAATGAGGACCCAAGTCAACTCCTTCACAACAGTTACGGTTTCTCAAGCCTGCAAACACTTTTCAAATGTGGGCTCTATCTTTTGGAATGCCATCAAGACATGCTTGCTAGTGTTGTAGCTGGTGAATTTTAAGTGTTTAGCTTTCAGATTAAATGTATGTAACTATGTTAAAAATGCCTCTGAAAAAGTAGGTCTTATACATGCATTGCTGTCAGTTTTCACAGTTCTATCCTTTTTTTAATTACCCAAGGCATTCTGATTACAGAGCTACAAAGTAATCTATTTAAAGCTGGGTTCTACAGTGATCTAATGGGCACAAAAACCATATGGAATTAGAAAACATTTACTTCTCTTCCCCTTCTTATATTGCCAAATATGTTTAAATCAAACTTGTTTTAAAAACAAATAGTCCCAGGGTAAGGACTTTCATATCAACTTCTGGTTGTTTCTGTCGAATTAGCAACCTCTGGCAATTTTTTTCTACTGAAATGTAAATGATGACATATCGTTAACAAGCAGCATTACACCACTAAAATACTAGGATGTGTCTTGCTTGCCTCAAACTTCCCATTCCTTAAGTGCAATGCCTTAGAGGCAGCAGTGTTTAAATGGTACAAAGTACTCTACTAGCACCAGCCTGAATCTTTATTTAGGAGAACAAGCTTCACATTCTTTCCTGCTAACACAGTACATGGGCATGTTCAGCTCCTCCATAAAGCACACTCATACACTATGATTGTCTAACCCAAGGTACAGCACTGACATGACAGATTCATGTTCCCAGCTGTGACATAAGGGCTCTTTGACCATACCACAGTGAAAGCCCTATTAAGAAAACATGTGCTGGACAGTGCATCTGTTAAATGCTATAATAGCAGTTAAATGCTCTAAAAGATTTTCCAGGTGTTAATGAGTTGAAGGAGTAGAATGAAAATGAGGGGGATCTGTGCACTTGGAAATTCTCAAGGAGCAGGACTCAGGCTCTGAGAGAGAGGGACAAACAGCGCTTTATGAGCACCGCTGGCCACACTCTGCACCTGACCACTTGAGGTGATGAGCGACCCCAAGTATTCACTGGGGGAACTGTTCATTGAGGACTGTTTGCATGGGAAAAGATACTTTCATATCTTCCTGCAGTTTACTACATCCTTTTTACTTTGCTCTATTTGGGAAAAAGCACTAGTTTTTTTCCCCCTTTTAAACTTTTTTTTCCTAAAGAAAAGGAAAACATTATCCCTGTTGCTTCTTGTTTTCAGTTTTATGAGGGATTCCGCTTGACCCAGTGTAAGTAAGAAATTGTAATTTAGTTCATGTTAAAATATCACTACTTAGAGATTATGTTTTAAAGGATAGAATACAGTCTGTTGCACATCTTGAAATAGCAATGGTTGAACTTTTTCAAGGCACTCTTGAGGCCTAATATATATTCCTTTAAGATATGTATAAAATCCTATGTATGGGCTGCCCTGAGAATTTCAACCACTGACACTTCAGAGTATATGCATATGTTATTTGTACAACGGCTACCTGCAGGAGAATTGTTTATTCATATAATCTGTTGACTTGATAAAAGACTGTTTCATTTCTCTAGCATGTCTGAAATTTATGTTTACTCTTCTTGAGGAGATAAGTTTTGTTTTTTCTACATGTGACAGGTAGAGTGAGGGAAAGCTGCAATGCAGATTTTTCCATGCTGTTGTGACCACAATCTGGGTCTTAATCCTGGCGTACAACTGTATCTGGAAAAAAAAGTTAATTTTGTCGCTATACTAATTTTAGCGTGATTTTCTGAAAAGGGGAAGCTCCTAGTAATATGAGAACCAATGGAGTATCTCCTCTCAGAAGTTAATTTAGAACCACCCATTTTATTTCCCACAGAAAAGTCAGTACTATTTTATCCTTCATTTCCAATCTAATATCCCAAGTTGTCTACCCACTCTTACCCCGCCCCAACTGAGTTACTTAAATTAACCTGGAGCACTAAATTTTCTTAAAGGCATAAGAAGACTAGGTGGAGAGAATAAGTAAACCAGTGTAATAAAACATTGACACAGATTCTTGAAATTCATGTCTTAAGGGTTAAATTCCTCTGGCTTGCCAGGTGTTCTGTGCAAATGTTGCATTCATACAATGTAGTATCTGACCATTTAACCAGATGTCAAACAATCTTTGCTATGACAACCAGATGTAGACATTGCCATGGAATGAAATTATCATTTTATTAATTACCCTTTAATTAGTTGATACAGGAGAGAACATGCAGTAATTTAGTCATAATTGGCCTGACTGAGACTCAATACTTAAAGGGATGGAATCTGTTTGTGAGACTACTTGTTATGAATAACAATTATGTCTGTGACAATGCAATTTTATTATGAAGATGTACTATGCATTTCAAACAGTATAAGTTAGTGTTAAGGATAGGTATAAGATGGTATCTAAGATTCTAGCTACAATTCAATGGAAAATATTTTCCTTGAATAAAAGTGTGTAATCCTCTGTGTATTTTGGTACACGTTATAACAATGCAAGAAAGGCCATTTGCCAAACTCACTGTGATGACCAAAGTGTATTTTCAATGTATTTTGTTATAGAAAAGAGGAGCCACTTGCACTTCAGACTCTTCTTAAAACCTTTTTAGCAATCTTCAAATTATTCTAGACTTAAACATGCTATTTGTGCAAGGGGTACACCATGCAAATTTTTTGAAACACTCTTTGACAAAATATTGTAATCAGAAACTTGAGCAGAGTCTCTTATGTGATCACTTGTCACCACGTTTTGGATTTTTGTAAGTAAGTGGAACCTCACTAGATTTCTCGGACTACATGCAAATAAAGTTTGCAGCATCCCCTTCTAGACTGTAGAAGACATTCTTTCAGCACAGATTGCTTTTAAATCAGGAATAGTCTTCACAGACTGAGTATTGAGTATCACTGTAGTAGTACAGAGCAAATTCAGTGGCTTAATAAAAATCCTTGTAAAGTGCATCTCAACATTGGCCCTTACATACCTGGTTGTTAAGAAATGTTTTTGCCATTCTGGAGCTGTCATTCTGTCCTTGCTCTTCTAAACTCTATAACCTGAGAAAGACTGCAGTGTTTTATATTAGCTTTGTACTTTTAGATGGACAACATGCCTCATGTTTTCACCTCTTGTCTTTCCACAAAAATCTCAGAAAGTGCAGGTCAAAACCTTCAGCAAAAGCAGCTTCAACAACATATAACAAACTGCTTTACTTTTCAGAGTGGAATGAAAGCTCCCTCCTGTTTTTTTCTCACGATGGGTAGCTCCTAGTTTTCTGCATGTGCAGTGACAGAAATTATATTTAACTGAATTACTTTTAAGACCTTGCCCAATTACAGCATGCTTATTTATATCTGTATGATGGATGTGCAGGCTATATCGATGTCTCCAAGCCAAATGAATCTTTCATGGAACTGTTGTAAGGTCAGGGAAGTAATATGAATGATAGGTCTGGTTCCTTTACAATAAGACTTTGAGAAATCCTTCTACCTTGCTTAAATTACTATGGACTGCTTTCAAAGTTGGTTTTTCTTTTTCTTTTTAAACACAACATCCTTCCATCTATTCTGATGGTTAATTCACTATTATGCTTCTTTAAAACAGATGTGTGTGTATATATATATATGTATGGAAAAACATGCTATGTAGGAAAGTAAAGCACCTTCTGACTAGGGTGCCATCTTCCAGTTAATATCAGTAAGTCACATTCTGTTGCTTATAAGTGCATCTTGCTCAACAACTTATCACCACCTCCAGTACAAACACTCACAGGTTGTATCTTCCTGCTGTGTCACAGGGAATAGCTAACACAGTGTAACAAGAGATTATTTCATTAGATAACCATGAAAGAATCATGGCTGCAATGAACTTGAGCTGAACAGGGACAAAATCACAGTGTTAAAAGCTCGAAACAGTTTACCATTAAAGCCTTGTGTGACTGCTTGAGAAATGTCTTAGAGCAGCACAAAAGCTGGCACCATTAGCTTTCATCCCTGCTGAGTTGGCAATAAAGTGCACACATACGTAAAACGCATTAATTGGTATTAGTCAATCTAGTTAAGATGTTCATTCTCCAGGCATCTTCAGATTTCATTTCCATAAAATAGGATTTCTTTAAGTCTCACAATTTGATTTTGTCCAGCCCAAAATGATATTGACACAGTGGCAATAAAAGCACAATTACACCCCAGCTTTACAAAGGTGCTCTCTATCTAAATAGACTAGGACCCACGTGCTCCTAGTCTCACACACACACACACGCACACACACACATACACACACAGAGAAAAAAGCAACTCACATTAAAAAAAACCCTGCGGAAGAGGAAAGAGTGATGCATTTTCCTATCATTTTCCTATTCCTATTTTTCCTCCCTTTCCCCCATATTTTTCCTACTGTGCACTACTGATTACTGCACTTTTAGATCAGAATGAACAATTAACTGCCTAATTATTCCAGTCACACCAAGCCACAATGAAATCTTTATTCAGTGTTTACAGCAATCTTTGGCAGAGACTGTCTTGCTGTTTTTAAACCAAGAAGAACTGCTCCCTTTGGCTCCCTTCAGCATCAGCTGCCTGGGCTTCAGAGCTGGATGCCAATAATCAGCCTCCTTTTTCTCTTCCAAAGTGGCTATTTTTTTTTTAAGGGTGAAAAGACCTATTCTCATCAACTCCCCATATATTCTGCCTGATTTATGTCCCAGCTACTGGGTCTCTTCCTTCCGTATCTTTTACCATTTGTGTCCCCCCTCACCCCCTCGCGCCGCTCCCGCAGCGCTCGCCGAGCCCCGGAGCCCCCGGAGCCCCCGGAGCCCCCGGACAGGGGGGCGCTTCTTCCTCGGGAGTCTCGGCGAAGGGGCGAGGGGGGGGTAGGGGGGATAATTTCCAGCTCCGGCTGTACAGCGTCCACACACATCCACACATGCACGCCTTCTCCCATAGTTTTTTCTCGTTCTCCGAAATCCCGGAGGAGGTTCCCCGCCCCACGAAAGTTGGAGGGAGACGCTCCCTCCAACGGGGGGCTCTTTCTGCCCCTCTCCGACCTGCTCCCCTCTCCCGATGGGCAGCCGCGCTGCCGGGACGCTCCGATCCCCGCTCCGCCCGGCGCTGCCCGGCTCTGCCCGGTCCTGCCGCCGCGGCAGAGCGCCTGCGGAGCGAGGGGAAGCTTGTCCCAGCCAAACTCCGGAGCGACCCGCTGTGGGCTCGCTCCGTTTCCCTCCTCCTCGCTCTCTGACTGCGGCTGGACAGCCAGGGGGTCGGGGAAAGAAGTGAAAAAATAATAGGAGGAGCAACTAAGATTAAAAGAATACTAAAACCCTAAGGAGAAAAAGGAAGAAAAAGTACAGGAGAAGAGAGAGGAAAAAAAAAAAAAAAGAAAAGGAAAAAGGAAAGGGGAAAAAGAAAAAATAAACGAAACAAAAATAAAGAAAAATGAGAGAAGAAAAAGGAGAGGGAGAAGAAGGGGGAAAAGGAAAAAAGAAGAAAAAAAAAAAAGTCCGCGAAGGAGCGGTCGGGTTACCTTGCAGTGTGGAGGAGCTCCCGACTGCCTTCCTGGCGACGGGACTTCCCTCCTCCGCCGGGTGAGCACCTCACATCCCCGCGCCCCCCGTTCCGCTGCCGCGGAGGGAGCTGCCGCTCGCTCCTGTCTCCGGCTGCGGAGAGAGGCTCGGGCTCGGGGAGCCGCACGGCCGCAGGCGGAGGAGGAGGAGGAGGAGACGGAGGAGGAGGAGGAAGGAGCCCCGCGGCCGCCCCGCTCCCCAGAGCTGCCCGCGGGAACTGGCCGCCGCTGCCCTCGGCTCGGCTGCCCGTGGATGTCGCGGCGGGTCTAACGCTGCCGCGGGGACCTGCGGGAGGCGATTGGTGCCGGGGAGCTGCGCCCTCCTGCGCCGCCCCTCGTCCCCTTCCCGGGGAAACCCCCGCCCTAGCTGCGGGCCCCGGGCTCCACGCAGCCTCCCGGCTACGGGAGAGCAACCCCGGTCTCCCCTCCGAAGGGCGGCTTAGATCTCGGGAGGATTCCAAAACGCGCCACATTGGCTGCGAGAGGATGGGCTGCTGAGGTAGACCAAAAGTCACACGCGAAGCGGTGCTTTATTTAACTAAAAGGGTACGAAGATGAAAGCTGAATTTCTTTGGAAGGTTCGATTTTAATTAATAAACATGCTGAGACTAATGTCAGAGCTTCTTTTATGAGGGCAAACAGTAGAGTTTCCTGGAGGTTTTATGTAAGGCTTTGGAAAAACAACCAAATAATAAAGGGGTTTTACATCCACATTTAAAGATCATTTTAGTGTTCACAAAAGCTGCCAGGCTTGCTGAAATAGTCCCCATCCACAAAACAACTGCAAAGGCAGCGGCAGGACAAGGCATGCTTTCTGCCAACTAATTTGTCTCGATCTTGACCTGAAGCAATCAGAAGGGCAGGTATTTCTTATTCACCATTCCTGTTCTAGCCTTCATCTTTCTACACAGAATGGGAAAGCAGCAAACTTGCACCAACTTTGATGATGTGTATGTGTGAAAAAGAGGGAAACTTGTCCACTTGGGTATGAGAAGGTTATTACCCCTCTAATAGCTCCCTGTAGTAATAACTCCTTCTTGCTGCCAGCACACAGCCCATTCCCTGTCTCAGTTAAATTGGTAAATCTCAAGCAACTCCACTAAGCAGAGCTGTGCCCCATCAGTCTGTGGCCAAGCCGGTGAGTGGCAGTAGGAGACTCTAAATCTCATTATCGATTACCTGGGATGCTGCCAGTGCCTCAACAATTAGATCTTGAGATGAAGATTCAGAATATACAGTCAAGATTTGTTTTGGGTGATTTTTTTTTGGTTTGGTTTCTTTTTTTTCCTCTCCAGATTTGCACTAATGATTATTTGCAGAACTAAGGTCTCACTGGCTAGTTTTCTGGCCCTGCATTTTTCATATTGATCGCAACATAGTCATTTCAGCATTACAGAAGGAAAAGGGCAGTCAGATCTCCGGAGAGAAGTTGTTGGAAGTTTGAATGCTGGCAAAGTGCCCGAAACAAATGATGAATTGCAGCTATGAGAAATGAATACTTGGGTGTGTTGGGAAGCCATACAGTGTTCTCCCAGTTTCCTCTATTGCATATTCATCTTTAAGCTCATCCTCAGGCTGATGGAACATTTTTAATGTAACAGTTGGAGGAGGCAGGAATGGCCTTTGTCAGCATTACCGGTCAGCCACAAAGACTCGACACACTTCTGACAAAAATAAGGCAAACCAGACCTCTTCGCAAAACTTTTCCCTAATACTGGGACAGAATAGTTGTAATAACCTCTGGAAAGCTATCAGAACACCATTACTGCCTCGAGGATGATTGTAAGAGCAATGACCTCTTGCTAGAACTGAGCTAGTTACTGAATCAATGCACTTCTTGCAGTATATGCATGCATCTCTCCGTTCCGCTGCTTCAACATGGTAAAAGTCTGATTGCAATGTTAAAGGCTAACTAGATACCACTTGAAAAGTTTGCATTTCATTTCAAGTGTAGTCTGTGAGTTTGTTTTTCTTCCCTGAAGTTTGACTGCAGTAGGGGGAAAAGAGTCAGAATAAAATATATATGATAGCTTTAATAGATTGGCAACTCATGTGTTTTGATTATTGCATGTATCACAGTGCTATGGAAATAAAATGCAGTACTGTCTATTGTTTAAGTTTATAATTTAAGAATAATATATACTATATCATGCAGCACTCCTATATGACACAGAAAACACAAGAGAATTCTATGATACACAGAGTAAGCACTAGAACAAATCCATGCATTTAATAAATGAACTCCTAAGTTTCACACACACAGCCAAATGGGTTATTCAAACATTGTATTTACTAAAGCAGATGTGGTTACACAGTTTAAATTCTGTCTCGTGTTGTCTTCTTTCACAGGGGCATGATTCAGTAATATGTCTGTGATTTACCTCTTCTGAGACCTGTGCTACACAGTAAAATAGGAGTAACTTACATTTTCAATGTCTCATGCTTCCCTCCCCAGTACACAGCTGATCACAAAATCTAAAGGGTGCTTTCCTGTGCCTCTGAAATTGGAGTTGAGAGAATGTGACAAAGAGTGTGTTCATCAACTCACCTGTCACAGCATTGTATGTTTTCAACCACCAGGCTTTTTCAGAAAAAATGAGAGAAGGTTTCAAACATTCATATGCAAAATGCATGTACAAAACAGGTGGATGACAAAAGTGTCTCACCTCCTTCCTCAAAAACATGAAATAAAATTATAATTTTAAATTAAAAAAACAGAATAGAACTAGTAAACCTTACATGAACCATAAAAATCTATTGTTGAATCTAGAGCACTTATTAAGCACAGTTGTGATTAAGTTGTTAAAGAAAGAAGTTAATCTTTCCTCTCCAATAGTTGAAGTTCTCCCTGCCACCATACTATACATAATTCTAAAACCATACAGAGTAAAAAAAAAAAAATACTAGAAAATTCAGCACGTTGAGTTGTTTTAAAATTTAGAGGCTTTCTGAGAGATGAAAGAAGCATTTTGCTATCACTGTTTGAACAAGAGAATTTTGTATGCTGCAAGGTATTTACACTGTTCTCCTACAAGGAAGACTTTGAAGATGAAGCATTACAATATATATGGATATTGCTTCTGTGCTCATACAGCTTTCTGTCATGCAGGACTGAAATAAGACATGAGTTACAAGTTACCTAAATGACAGAGGTGAAGGAGCAAGAGAAGAGAAAGCAGGAAAACAACTATTTTCCACTTTTATGTTATTGTATGCCATACAACAGCTTTTATGCTTCTCTCTTATGCCCCTGCCTTGCTTTATCCAGCTCTGTTCATTATTTTTCTGAAAAGAAAAGATGGTTTGGATTTTGCAGGTGTGGACTGTGTGTGGTGTCACTTTAGAGGTGACTAATAAGAAACACTCACTCTTCAGGAATACTAGAATGGTATATTTGCACCAAGAGGTGTTGGAGGAATTGATATGATAGAAGTTTTGTAGCAACTCTGTGACTTTTTTAAATACTAGGTGTTTATTTAACCATTGATTTGCTGTTGTAGTTAATTACAACCTAAACTGTATTGGTTTGTATTGTGCAATAAATCATGGCCTTATAAAATACACCAATTGTTCAGGGTACTATAGAATCTACTTGAGAAGCCAAAAAAAGTGAATATTATCTAAAAAGGATTCTATATGCCAAACAATAAAATGAATCTATGACCCAAAAGCAGTAAGTTTCCAAAGCAATAAAACAATATTGCGCATTGCTGAAGAAGTGACATAGCAAGACAATGCATCTATAACAAGAATGGTGAAAGGAATATGTGCGGTCATAAAGCCACATCCATCTCTGTAAAATGTTACTAAACCTGTAATAGGAATAGTTTTCAAGTTGTCATGCCCACAGGGAAGAATATCAGCTGTGCTTGAAGCCAAGAAAGCCCAGACTGTTACGTGCTACAATAGTGAAACTCCAGAATGCTGTACAGTCTGTTTAAGAAGCATGTATGCACACAAAATCCAGTGGAGAACTCAAAAATACTTCAGCAGAGAACACAAAGACGTGTGTATGGCTGTGCCTGTTCTGCCACATGTATACAGAT
Source organism: Anthoscopus minutus (assembly GCA_013399455.1). Classification (NCBI taxonomy): domain Eukaryota; kingdom Metazoa; phylum Chordata; class Aves; order Passeriformes; family Paridae; genus Anthoscopus; species Anthoscopus minutus. Next base: position 200,095 of record VWYI01025249.1, read on the forward strand.
ATACCCAGAACCTCTCATTCAGCAAGCTCCAAGATAATACTTTCTCCGTCACATGCTTTTATTTTGGCCTTCGCTTTCTTTCCTTCCCAAGTCTTGTTCGGGAGTAAGGACTGATTTTAATCCTTCTCAAGGGATTATCTGAGCTTACCACTGTCAGAAAAACTTTGTAAAGTTATCCTTCCTCAGAAAAGAGGGATCCTTTCCCTCTTTGCTCTGCTTTTTTTCTTGTTTTGCCTTACTCAGGCACTTAATAGAGTGATTTATCTTCTCTGTTGCTTATGTAGGGTGAGGAAGACTAGTCTGACACTGCTTTCTTCTTAGTCACTTTTTCTTCTATATTAATTAAAGAAAACCTTATTCAAGCATATATTCAAATCTGGTGGCCATCTGGAAATACAGCCTTGTTTTGGGCTATCTCGTCTCTGTCTTTGCCAGCTCTTCTTAAACTTAATTATCAGTTTATCATTTCAGTCTCATTTTAGTCTATTGTTTCTTAGAAGACCTGTAGGATTCAGCATCTTCTTTCTCAATGGCTGTTCATAAGGAAGAGATTGAATTGAATATAGACTTTCTGCTAAAAAGACCACGACCATAGTCTACTCCATCAGTGTCTTCAGAAAAATAATTTGTGGTCTGGGATCCATAAGGAAAATACTCTCTTTTTCTCCTGCTGAGTGATGCATCAGCTTTTCCTTTGCACAAGCCTCTAGAACTCCATAGCAGTGGCAGGGAATCCTAAAAGTCAACTTTACATCTCTGGACTGTATTAATTTAGTTTGAAACCTGATTTGGTTTCAAGACAGCAGCAAGAAAGTTCACTGAGTCCTATCCATATCTCAAAATGTCACCTCAGATGGAGAGCACCAGGAGAGTTGCATGGCTGAAAGCCTCAGAGGGAGCTGCCAAGGAACTGCCATGTCATCTTTGCCTTGGCCTGGCCTCTTCCTGACTGCACCATTTCATGTTTTTTTATTTTTATCAAGTCATATGGAATTTCCAAATGAAAACAAATGAAAAATACACACAGCTGTATTATTACAACTCTACCTACTCTGAACAATTTTTCTCCCACAACGTTTCTAATAGAATGCTTATGAGCAGATTTTCTGCTCTTCCAGGCATTTACTAAACCAATTCTGAATATCTCTAACTGCACCATTTAGGCAAAAGGAGTCAGTTTGCTGTGGTACCTGTACCATAGGATATGAAGTGTGTACTACAGACAAATCACAGGTAGGATGCTGGCTGGTAAACAAGCAATTGTCAAATTGCTAGCTACATCCTTGTCTGCAGTGAGAAAGCTGCAGGTAATGAAGGATTGTCGTCTTGCCATGCATGATGACAGAGGCTAATAGAAAAGAAATAAAGTGAAGAAGGAAAAACACTTTAGATGTCTCTATATGAATAGAAAAAGGAACAGGCTGCTATTGTCAGAATTTAAGTCTGCTTTTCCTGCTTGCACTGAATGTCACAATACAAAATGCAGCATAACTCTGATTGCCCAGCACTGTTCATGTTCTCTCTGTGGGAACTGAGCAGGGATTTTTCTTTGAATATATAATTTACAGCTTGCTACAGCAATTCTGCAAAGTCAATACATAGCCTTAGCACAAAGCAGAGAATAAGGGCATTATGGAGAAAGAGAGAAAGATACTACATTGACAGAGAAAGATGAATTCCACTGCACAAGCACATTACAGGTTCCATTCAGAGGAATAAAATTACTCTTTTTGTTCAAACAGAAAGTATTTTTCAAAATACGTTTAATATGATTATATTTAAAAAGATCTTGTGTGCAGCTTATATGTCACTACTGACAAACTCTGGCACTGAATTATCATATGACTATCTATTGTGCAAAGAAGATCTATTTATTGATTCAAGTCAAATGTATTTGCAAGGCAAGGTTTGTAGACACTGGTAATATTTTTTATTTGACCAACTGATTAGAATGAAAAGATGGATCAGGAACACAAGCCCTTCACAAAGTAAAAAAGAGTATGTTTTTTTTCCCTAGGTTCTCAAACTGGCTACATAAAATATGTTATTTCTCCTGGCAAACTTATCTGCTGTTACAATCTTAGATCACCATGACTGTTACAATGCTGTTGCTTATGTAATTATAAAATACCTATCTGAGAACCTGGATACTCCTCTGCATTATTAATAGTGTCTGACATGTTTTCACTACTATATTGGGAATACATTTAGACAAAATATTCTCCTGACTGCCTGAAATAATCAAATTGGAGCCTACAAGTGTTGAGGAAGGGTATGGAAAGCAGTTTTCATCCACAGGGTGGCTGTGCTAGAAGTGGCCTGCTAGAAAGCAGATCACCCTTGGGCCTGCAGAAGGTATACCCATCACTCCTGTGTCTTACTTCTAAAGGTACAAAAAGAATTAGGACGTGATCTGCCACACTTATATTTCCTCGATATCAGGGGCCTTGCTGGGAATGGCTTGGAGCCTTCTGAGTGGACTTCAGGACGAAGCAGAGAATAAATGAAAGATATGATGAAAGGTAATGTTTAGGATTTTCAATGGGTGCTTCTGAAGCCTTGAGCTTCAGAAATGCGCCAGAGCTAATCAGCTTTCTCTGGGAAAGGAACAGAGCATGGGAGATTGCTGGGGGACAAAAATGGGTGTGCTGGACATCTTTGCAGAAATGCCTCTGGCTGCTTTGAAGAACACTCCCTGACCTCCTGCAAGCAGTGTGGTGGGAAAAATGCAGAGCTGTCAACTACATCAATTAAGAGAAGTTTTAGTCTCATCTCACCCCTTCACAATCCCCACTGACAGGCAAAAATTGAACACATCCCTAAATCTAGAGGAGGGGAATCCATTTCTAGTGTGTGCTGCAGGCATGATCTAGACAAATTGCACCTATATTTTATTTGAACCCATCACAATACAACATAACAAGGCATTTCAATTACCTCAACAAGCTACCAATACAACTTAATCATTTCAATTTTTCATCAGTTTTCTCCAACTCGGCATTTCTTCTATATATCACCGTAAATCTCATCAGTTCCAGCCCAGTTTAGGCTAATAAATTTCTGTTACCAGCTCAAGCCTAATGAAAAAGGGAAGTTTGCAGTGAAGAAAGACAAAGGCATGGGTTGTTGCCTCGGGGCTTGAGCTCACCTCTCTGAACAGGGCAATAGATGGCCTCATCCATTCTCATCACCTCGGGGATGGGTAGGGCACAGGGAGATGAAGAATTCTCAAGTCCTGTTGCAGTCAGCAGAGCTGCAGAATTGGGTTCCCCCCAGGATCAGATCTGTTTGTACCCCTAAAGCAAAATTTAGGCGATGGTTTGAAATACACCATGCCAGAGCACAGTCTTAGCTGGCAGACGTAGAGCTCAAACGCAGATCAGAGCTGTGATTCAGGACTCAGGCAATGCTTTTCACCCCAGTAACTTTTATGGTCTTGTAGCATGCTATTCCTGTCTTCATGGAGGAGGACAAGTTAAGCAGGAAAATACTAATTTGCATATTAGCTGGAAATGCATTGAGATCCCAACAGACAGAATGAGAAAAAAACCAAATTTTGTACCGCAATTATATTTTGTTCTAAAAGACACTGATAAAAGCTTAAAGTTTTCAAAGACTTTATGGACACAAAGAAAAGGCAAACAAGCTAAAATAATATTGCAAACAAGTGTGTTTATTAATTCAGACAAAAAATTACCATGTGCAACTGAACATTTTCCTAAATAAATCTCACAAAATAAAAATTATTTTAGCTAAGAATCTTCATGGCACTGCTTTTTAAGTTCGGGTACTGAAATAGCTCAACTGTAAATTAATATTTACAATAAAAGTATGTTCATAAAAGCTCCAAAGCATTTTCTAGTGACAGTCTGTTCAACTATTTAGTGATTCAAAAGCAAACTCTCCAAGAAAATCTCCGTATCAGCACAGTACATAAAATATAGAAATATATGAAAAATGACAAAGGCAGTATGTTACTGTTGAGGTGACTCTAACTTGATTGTTAAGCTGGAAGAAGTAGCTTCTCATAAATGAAATATGTCCTCAGTTTTCCTAGAGTAGATAGAATAAGAGCAAAGTCAACAAAATGTCTCATCTTTATTTTCTTTTGAAGACATATATTCTTTTCTCTTGAATATAGTAAAAATCTGCGTTCAGTGCACATTAGCTAATTCTGAGGCACACGTTAACAAGCAGACACATAAGGGGCTAATTTACATGCTAAAAGGCAACTGAAACCTTGTTTTGCATATGTAAATACACCTGCCCAGGGTAAGAAGTGAGCTTTCCAGTATACCTGTGTGTGAGCTGAGTTTACAGGTATTGAAAAAACAAAGTCCGATCTGCTACTACTGTCACTGTAGCTGTCATCACAGCACAATTCAGGCAGAAAACCTCAAGACACCTATCAGACCAAATCCTGTGGACCTTACTCAAGCAAAAAATCTTGTTGATGTCAACAAACATTTTCCCCAAAGAACCTGTACACAACTGAGCCTTTTTTGTACATGCATATTTTAGTATCATTGAATATCTGCACGAAAACAAAATGGATTTGTTCTTTAAGTCAAGGATCAAGACATCAAGGAACGAAAAATAAAAACCACCCTCCTTTAAATATAGACAGGGACTAGTTTTATAATTTTAGGATATGTTAGAAGGCTCTGAGTTTTCCAGATGTGAAAAGAGAACTGTAAAGTTCTTTTCAAGACAAGTCACAATGCTCAGACAAAGGAGTATTAATCACTCAGAATTTTTTTCCTTTGAAGAAATATTTTTAATACGAGTTGAAGAAATATTTTTAATACGAGTACCATGCATTTAGTAGGCAAAAGGGTTCAAAATAGTAACTGTTGGTCAATAAATCTGCACCTTGTGTACTTTTTTAGGACTCTGCCCAGACCAGAGGCTGTTCTTTCAAAAACATTATGCCCTTAAGCCACAATTCTAGCTCTCTGTTTCCTGAGGACAACAACTTTGGTTTACACATCTGGCTACCTCACTACCAGGGACCACAAATTTAGGGTTTTAGGGTAAACAAACCATGATAAACTGACAGTGGCACAGAGGGTTTCACCCTTGACAGCCCCTTTGTGTCTAAGAGCTGAAGAGAAAATCCCAGTCATCTTCTGCAGAGGAAGGGTACCCACTAGAGATAAATCTAAGAGGCGCAAAGAAAACATTTTCAGGAAGCACCTTACTGGTTGTCATAGTCAGAGCTCAGCTGAAAAACCATAAAAATGAAAGAGTTTCTAAAGGACTCAACCTGCTTTCAAATTCAAGAGACATTTTTAGCACTAAAATGGAGAAGACAGATTTGGACCATTTTCAAATGGTTTCAGAAATGCTGTAACAGTCCCCAGTCCAAAACAGCCCTGCACATTTGAAGGTAAGATTTGTGTTTTCTTGAAAATTAAAGACTTTTGGGAAAGAAAAATAAAAGATAAAAGACAAAAAATTTCCCAACGACTTATAAATGAAATAAGCCATTAATTTTTAAAGTATCTGTAGCAGAGATATCACTCTAATAAACTCTATCAGCTATTAATTTATCATAATGTAAATGGTTTAATTAATGTTTAATGATACAGCACTTTCCACAGGAACTGATCTCCAAGTACACTTCTTTAGAAGAAGGATATAATACTCTGATAAATACATTTATGGGAGATGGGGAAAATGTGTGGTTCATGTAAATCCTTTTAGCTCCAACAAAATCAAGGGAGTGATGTTTGTTTCCACAGGTTTACTATCTGCAAATGATATCGCAAATGACATATTTCCTTAGTGGTTATCTCATACATCTGTGCATATATATCTTGGTAGCTATTTTTGTTTTCCAACAGTATGAACTAACTTTGCAGAATCATTGAATTACATGTCTTGAGACAAGTAGTTTATGCATTTTGCAGTCCTACCTCCTTTTTACTCTGAAAACAAGCCTCAGTACTAGTTGCTGAGTTAGACAGCAACCATCACAACAGATAAAATGGAGATACAGTAAGAAAATGCAGAGTACTCAATAACATTACATCATAAGGTGGCTTTGGAAAGTAATTCCAAAGCTCCAGCTGCTAAACTGCCTGTTGACATGGTAAAAACAAATTCAAAATTATTCAAAAGGTTCGTACCAAGACACATCTTTCCAGTAGTACAGCATTGTAAACACTATGTGTATCACAGAAAGTAAAGATCTGAGTAGCATTTACAGCTTTTCTTGCCTGATTTAGTATTTTTCCTTCTCTCAGATGGTTTTTCAAGTGTCTTTCTTCCACACAATAGGGAAACAGAACAAAAGACATTTTCACTTCCAAAGCTCTCAAAATATGGTGTTTCCATAAAATTTTCCAAGTGCTTTGGAGGCTTGTGTCAGTCACAGGGCTATTCTTGGCAAAGCCACTGGCAATCCAAGACTAAAGCAGAATAAATTCTGGAGCAAGAAGATGACCAAGTCAAATTCTTACTAGGTGGAATAGTTCGTTGGAAATAATAAATCAAACTACAGAGTGCTTGGCACAAGAAATGTCTGGCAAATGGAAAGATACAACTTAATGTAGGTGATGATTTTATTTTCTTGAGCTATACCTTTCAGTATCAGAAATGTCTGACTTTTTGCATTTCTCTCTTTCATGTGTTAGCTTTTGAAAATGGAAGGATATTGTTTTCACCTATAGCAAATTTGCTGCTCCTACAGCTTTAGCTCAAAGCTTACCTCTAATGCTCTACTGCAATTAAACAAAACACTGAGGTTCAACTTCAGCCTAACTGTTTTCTGAATCAGTTACCTACATGCAAATTTATAATTTGCTTTCAATTTCTTCACTGGTTCCATCACTTCGTACATGTACTCCAGGCAATTTAAGCTAACGCAGCAGGTTTGTCTCCTGCAATGCAGGCCCCATTTCCTTCAGTGACAATTTATGTTAATGATAATCAGATGCTTTTTTAATTAACAATGACCTACAAGCATCCTAATATATTTCTCTCTCCCTGACGGTATTTTTTTTACAGGTCTCTGTCACTCTGTTTCATTTGAAACTTGAGGGCTCCTATATCTGTTCAGACAGCACGGGTCCCACAGCCCCTTAATTTTTGCTTTCACAGCATTTATGTTCATATGTCCCTGTCAGTGTGTGTAGCTCTATAAACTGGAGCACAGTGGGGGGCTGAGGGGGAACCATGTTGTTCCAGCAGTGCAGAACTGATCTTCACATGTACAACAGCTCTGCAATTGCCCAGGCTGGCTAGACTTCCTACACATACCTAAAGTGGCTGCATATTACATGTATGGAAGTAGGGGTTGCCTTGGACACACTACCAAAATGGCAAGGTTATATGCTATCAGGAATGGTGTACAAGACAACCAGAAAAACCAGCCAGTTTATACATAT
>VWYI01025250.1:0-75362 GCA_013399455.1 Anthoscopus minutus
TTTCAATTAAAAACATCCTCTTTGCATTCCTCCATTTTTCAAATTGCAGACTTTAAATGAGAAAAGAGTATCTGGAATATTTATAATCACTCAAAGTGAGAAGAATAGAAAGAAAACTTTGTTGTCTAAATAAGTTATACTGAACCAGCTACATAATGCAAAACTTAGTTTTTAATGATCCCTGTTCACCAGCTCCTATGAGACAAATGCAATTCTCCCACTTTACAGTCAAAGTGAGATACCCCTATACTTATGTACAGAAGGAAATTGAGTTAAAGAGTATGGATACTTTCAAAGTAATTGTGCCTGATATAATTTTCACTACCTGAATAGTTTCTAGTTATCCTATCTTGACTTCTGGCTTACAGTAAATAAAATATTCACTGTGTGAGACATGAAAATGGATTGAAGCATATACAAACAAAAAAGAAGACTGGGAAGACCATCTTGTACTACTTCAGTTAAATTCTTTAAGTTGGTTTGGATGGTTTAATGATAAAAATGGAGATGACAGTATTGATCAAAAGTTCTATTTCCACAGTCATAAAATGCCCTTGTTTTAGACACTGACTTGACATACCACTTTTCTTTCCTACCACTCCATCCAAATTTTGCTATGTATCAATTGCCTCCTTACCTGCCATTTGGATACAGAACACATATACCCACACTACACCTCACTAGTCTGCATCACTAAAAGTTACCAATCCCAAGGATTTTTTACCAAAGGAAATAAGGACAAATGCAATTGTTAAATAATAAGCGTTTCTTAAAGGAAAAAAACCTAACACTACCAAACAAAACTCCCCAAACATCAACTCTTTCACATTCTTCCTGTGGTATCACAAATATTTTTGTCTCCAGTATAGAAATGAGTGATTACACATACATATTTTACATATTTGAAGCTGATATACAATGCTACAGCCAAAAGAGTATTATACTTTCTCTTTTTCTCTAGAACAAATTGTACTGAATAAATACATGGGATACTGAAATACACTTACAGCCATTTCAAGAGATGATATAACAGTGATAGGGCACAACCAATCACAATTAACACCACAGCTCTGCTCTGCTGGCAGCTTGGCAATGTTTTTTTAAAGTACCACCAGTTAAATTACAGTCTGTGGACTTTTGTGGGAGAGTGGCTTTTCAAAGAACTTTCCATTAGGCAACTGTTTCTTAAAGGCGGCAATAAAGATTTCACCAGACTTTAAATATTGTTATTGCCCACAGTGTTTGATATACATCTTACAGTAGCTTAAATTGCTCTAAAGGTGTTCTCTTAATAAAACACCAATTTTTGTTGGCAATCCTATGAGGTTATTGACTTCAGCATTTTATATAGTTGGACTTTACAATAAATGCTCTTAAGACTTCTATAGGATCCCAGATAAATGCAATAGTTATGTCCATAACCTTGCAGTGCTGAAATTTGCCTATTGACTTGAAGGAGCTCATATCAGTCACAAATTTCACAAGGAAGAATGTGTTCAGGGTGGGGATGTATGGGTTTATTCAAATAAATTTAAAATGAATATATCTGAATTCTCCCTGCATCTTTTAGGAATAAAAAAGGAAAACAACATCATTGTACAGCAAAAGCAAAGCACCACAGGTTAATTGTGAACATTACTCCTGCTACCATCAGGATCTTAAATGGGCTTAAAATAGCCTTCCCTCTAAAAAATAAACCCTGTCCTTAGTGAAATTTATCATTACTTGCCATAATAAAAAGTAATGAGATGAAAGTAAGGAAACTTGAATTTCACACTGAATAACAAAAATCAAATTCCTTGACTGCAGACTTAAGGTTTGCACTATGTGGAACTAAGTCAAGTCCTTACTTCCTTTTTAAAATTTCTTAGGAGAGACTCTGACAATAGGAAATGAGTTTGAGTTGAGAAAGATTGCAGCTGCCTTGGTCCATGCCCTACTTGTATGAGGGAAAAAGAAAAGCCAGCAAAGGTTTCCAATCTATAAGCTTCACCTTTATGATAAAGAAAATAGAATGGTATGTGGTTGCAAGAATTTTCAAGTGCAGCCTGTCCATTTCCCCTTTGAGATAACTTCCTCACTGTGGAAAGTAGCACTAGGATGACTGTGAGACTCTTCTGCATAAGCAAGAAAATTATTAATAGTGGAAGCTTGAGGAATTAATACAAATAAATTATTTTGAACTCTAATAAAGTCTACTAGAAGCCATTCTTTAGGATAGTTCCATTTTGAAAATATGTACTTGGTGTGAGTATCACAACAAAATTCAGTATGTTTGGAAACATCAAGGTGAAACTGAATTGTTTTGTAGTAGTTCACACAACAGGAATTATGCTTGTTTCTAACAAAATAGTTACTGCCTTCCCTGCAACAAAATAAAACAAACTAGTAAATGAAGGTTTTTTGGATCTTAAAGGCAAGCATGAAAACTATCCTGTTAACTTCAGTAAGATTTGGGGACATTTTTACTGTATTGATTAAAAAGGTGAATTCACAGATCAATGACTGCATGTATGTTTAGGGTTTCATTTCCTAGATTGAGTGATGTCTCTCAGAAGAAGAAAAACATCAAATTATAGCTACATGGTTTAAATAATTCTTCAGCCATCCTTATTATCCACTAGAATACTTTTTTATGTGTTTGATTACTTTTTACTGTACTTTTTCCCTACCTTCCCCCCATCCCCCCTAAAAATCAGGCTACTGAAACACAAATTTTGGCAGGAAAATCTGGAAATGAGCAAAATAAGTTGCAGAAACCACTGATTTGGAAAATGAAAAAGTAGGCAAGGATTATCTTGAATATTCTGACTATTCTGCAAAAAGCTATTCAGACCCAAACTGGGCCTTAAACTCAGGCACCTCCACATGAGTCTGTGAACTCTGAATATTGAAAGTTTACTGGAACTGTTATTAGTAGTTTATACAAATTGTAGCTTGTGTTATTAAAACTTCTGCTGCCTAATCAGACCAACCAGTGGTTGATTTGTTGAATGTATATAATCTAGCCCTGTTTGATTTAGATTTCTAATATGTTTTTATTGCAATGGATTGTAAGCATATAAAATAAGAGGGATATGTAAAATGACCTCTGTGACACTACTTTGTTATATTATCCTTTAAACACAGTGCAAGGTCACCCAGGAACATGATGGAAAAGGGGCCCACAACACACAGAGGGTGTGATTGATGTATCAGGTTTAGAATGTAATCTGAAGTACAAGAGATTTAATTTATTCCATGACATACAACCTGAAGTTTGTTTTCAGTTTGGTCTGAAATAATGAAAATAATGTTTCCATTTGCAGCTGCCATCGATTACTGTAATCCACAAAGAAATTAAAAGACAGAGTGGATCAAATCAAGGTATTGGAAAGATGGCTCATTTACAGTGCAGAAGTGCAGGCTAGCATATGCATGAGAAATATGTTAACTATGCTAACTTTTCCCCCCATGCTGCTAGAAAGGAGAACTTATGATTAATAGTTTAAATACCAAGTTAGGCCTGCTCACCATGGTATCTTATCTCCCTGTCTGAAATGGCATGTGGTGTTAATGTGTTAAATATGATACCTTATTTTTCTTGTAACCTGTTTTTTAAGAAGTGACATATGTATGCACACACATATGAAGTGTAGGCAGTCTGCTATTTTCTCATACAAGGCCTAATACCTCATGTGGGTGAGGCTGTTCCAGAACAAAGCTGGGATTGTATGGAACCTATAATTTTTCTTGCTCCTCTGGCTATTTTTCCTTTAGAAGATCTCCATCTGTCTATCATTATAATAAGTTTGGACTATGAAATACACTCTAAATCATAAGGCTTTTTGGAGTTGGAAGTAACAGGAATAGGGAAGGCTTAATCACTCTCTGCTCTGCTCTATGAAATGGAAGAAAGATTTTTTGTTTTGGGTTAACAGGAAGAGACATAGGATTAAATGTGGTTTTAAACTCTTGTTGAAATACAGTATATATCTAGAGGAATAGTAGGTAAAGACCAAAGCCCCATTATTTCCAGCCTTTAGTGAGCCAAAACTGCAACTGAATCCTCTTTCTGTAGAGGCAGAAATTCCATTTCTTTGTCAGGACTTAAGAGTTGGACACAGAATATTATTTGCCGTTCTTTAAAAAATATTCTAAGAAGTTTCTTCTCCACAGCTAGATTTGTGATAAAGACATGTTGGCTGTGAGAAGTAGCAGGAACTAGAAAATGATATTTTTAGAGACAGGTAAATTTAGCCTGGAGTTTTTGGTGTAGGCATTGCTGTGTGATGACCCTGACATGGAACAAGATTTGAGAGATCACTGTGCTATAGTATCACACATTTATTTGAAAGCATGTAGTTTTCCTGGTGCTTCCTTCATTATGTATTAGTCGGTTACCTGACACACAGATTCCTGAAATATATATTGACAAAATACTTATTGTTAGAAAGTGGGGTTTTTGTAGGATGGTGGGTGGGGGAGGAATGGTACCATTTGATGGACAAATCTTCTTAGAGCCTCTTCACTTATTCACATCAAAAATGGAGGGACAGAATTAATATTCTGCCTGTCTTTCCCAGGAACATGCCAAATACATGAGTTTGGAGTGATCTTACTGTTCTATTGGAAGACTGGTTCATCTAACATAGAATTTTTCCTCTGCAGAACTGCAGAGACTTTTCTCACTTCTCTTGGTCCCCAGAAAATGCTGCTGACCAAACAGTACTGCTCAAATATTCCATAAACCAATTATTCTCTAAAATCACAATCCATATTAAATCTTGGAATTTTGGATTGGAAATGAGCTGCAGAAAATTATTCACTTGGCTTACCTTGTCTTTATCAAGCCCTTTGGAACACTTTTTCAAGGATCAGTTCCCCAGTTCTGACAGGCAGAAACACTGCTAAGATATTATATCCCAGTTGAATGGACTGCTGGGTACAAAAGGTTTTACTCAAATTCAAAGTTATTATTCAATGGTGGCAAATATTGATGCGTGTGTACCCCAGAACTGGTACTGCAAGACATATTCTTCAACATCTTCATCAACATCCTGGAAAGTACTAAACTAAACTAAGCTAAACTTCCAGTTTCCCTGCTGGAGAGTACTAATGTGTTGTATGTAGGCCAGGTGAATACACAAATGACAAAACGAGAAACAAATCACAAATTATGTGATTTGTACAAAGGACTGCATCAAATGGAGTGTGGCAAGCAAATAGAAAGTACTTCTTTTACTCATGATGAAGCTGTTGCTGGAATATGGTGCCTGCTCTGGGATCCTCTTACTCCAAAAAATGTCAGGAAACTGGAGGGAGTTCAGTGTAGGGCTGCGAAGATATTGAGCACCAATTGCACATGACCTGAGAGGCAAAGCTGAGGGAAATGTGTCTCTTCAGTCTAGTGTAGAGGAAACTAAGTGGACATCTAAATGCACAACTTTGAAGGCTATTAGAAAGGCAACGGGACAAAATTTTCTCGTTACTATCAAAGCCTATAACAAGGCCCACAGACTGGAGATTCAGACTGGGCATCAAGAATTTTTCACTGAGAAAAAATCTCCCAGGGAGGCTTGGAACTCTTGGAGATTTTCAAGATGTAACAACATGCAAAGCCATGGCTGATGTGCTTTAGTATTGTTTATGATAGTCCCGCTTGAAATTTGAGTCTCCAGAATTCCTGATTCTGATCTTTATACTCAAGACATAGCTCGTGGTGCAATCCCATAAATATAAGGATCACTGTGATCAGAGAATTGTGACCCCCAAAACAGTCACAACTGAAAAAAAGGTGGCCAATAGAATACCACATTGCTAATCAAAATTATGTAGGGGTCACAAACTTCTTGATCAGTTTTTAGTTTGACAGGAAGTTTATTGAAGCCCGTTTTTACAGATGTAATTCCTATGATTTCTCCTGCCAAATCAAGACAAGCTATAGGAATTTTGGATTGCAGAGCTCAGTGAAATATGCAAAGATTTAATCTGTCCTAATGCAACCTCACCTGACAAGTCTCTTAGGGCATTTTTCTGAGGAGTGAAATCAGCTCTGGCCAGTCTTATAAGTTCGGTCTGCTACAGTTTAGCACATCCTGCCTTCACAGATACAATTTTTGTGAGCCAAAATGCAAAAAGAGAGGTGTGGTGATTCTAAGAATGTCCCTCTGAGGTATTATAGGGCATAAAATACAGCCAGAAAACATTAATCATATTATTATCTCAGTGTTTTTGTTTCCATATTACTTTATAAAATATGTTTTAAGAAAAACTGAGATACTATTATTTTATTTTTTTTATTGCAGAGGTGATTCAGTGCTCAATTGAGAATATTAAAGCAGTAAATTCTAAGCTCCTGATGAAGATCAACGCTGTTCTTGCAAAGATCACCAGCAAATGAAGCTTTGTCTTCATGTGAATACTCACAAAAACATTAGAATCATTATTCTTATTATTAGAAGCTTAAAAATATTTTTGGATTGCTTCCCATAAATGTCACACTCTACTTATCTAAAGAAAATTTAAAATTTTCTTTTAATTTAATTTTTGTCAAGAGTTATCTGAATAAGCATGTTTTATCTAAATTTATGGAAACCCCCAGATAAAATTTAAGTTTTTCTTCTGAAAAAAACACTATATATTGACTGCTCATATACTTTCAGGGCCCTGAATATAAATATCCCTGAATATAAATACTGGGCCATAAATGTTAAAGGTTAATGCTGCAATTTATTGATGTTGTTGAAAGGCGTTAAACTCTAGGAATTACTAAGAAAAAGTTATGACTGCTGAGGTCAGATAAAAGATGGTAATGGTCCTGTCTTGTCTATAATCCTTGACTGAATCAATAGCATGAATACCATACATAAAAACCCTAAAGGACAGGAAAACCAATTCTCATTGTACATTAATTAATAATGAGGATAACATTAAAAAAAAGAAAATAATTTTATAATACATTATAAAATAAGATCTATAATAAAGAATTGGATTTTACATTTCTGACATACAGGTAAGTTTGATTTATAGTGTGCTACATTATAAGTTGCATCTTCTTCCAATATGGGATGTTTTGGAGTGATTTTTTTGATTCTTGAACATTTTTACTATCTGAATTCTTCCACTGACAATGCAATAACGCCTCCTTCAGCTTATTTTAGAATTTCTTCAGTTTATAAACAAAATCAAAAATTGTGCATGGTGTACATTCATATTTTATAATCAAACATTATTGAGACAGTTTGTGCTTTCTCAAGGCAGACCTGATCTGAAACTCCTCTCTCACACACTCCCACCCATGCTGTGAATGTCAGCCACCATAGGACACAATCCATGAGAATCTCATAGTCTAATGTGAATATTTCCTTTCCACAGTCAAATTTGTTTGGGTGTTTCTGTGTATGCACTAGGTTGCCCCATGGCAAGGATTGAATGATGTGTACAGACATGAGGATGATTTAAAACTGCTTAGACATAAGGATACTAAACATGTTCACAACCACACTGTGACTGACTGTCTCTGACAATTCTTTTAATATTGAGCCTAGGCATTCACATAATTACAGAATCATGAAGACCATAGAGTTCAATTTTTGACCAATCACTACCTTGTTAATCAGATCATAGATCTCTGTCACGCCCAGTTGTTTCTTGAACATCTCCAGGGACGGTGATTCCACCACTTCCCTGGGCAGTCCATTCCACACCAATATATACTGATGTGACTGCTTACTGTAGCAAAATGGTTTGCCAAACCAGGGTACTCTTTGGAGGGAGAAGAAAAGGTCATGTCCTAATTTTCCAAAGCAGTATTTTGGCACTCATCATTCTGTGCTAGAGAGAGGATTAAGAGATTTGAATTGAGAAAGATAATAATATGGAAAAGAAAAACTTCCAAAATAAGAGGGGGAGTAAAAAAGGGAGGATGGGAAATGATCTAGGAATACATTTAAGATAAATATTCTGAATAGGAGAATAAAGTATTTAATTCTTTCTATAACTAAAGGAACAAATGAGACTTTGTTTAATTTCTTATTCCAAATATGAATGCAAAGATGGACATTGGAAAAAGGAGTATGGGAAAGACTTTATGAGCATGGCAGCTGCCATGATACTCTCTATCGTGTAATATGCTTTTTTGGCTAGAAAAAAATTGTATGTAAGTATGTAATTACTGAATGTGCATCACTGCTGCCACCTTCCCCTCAGGAAGCACAATTTGATGTGAAAAAGCCACTTTGGGACATTGGCTGCAATCACCTGCAGAAAGGAGTCACACACTGGTACTTCAGTTGATTCTGTTCTCTGGGAATTCTTTCTTTTTTCTTTCTGGAACCTCCTACCTGCTTCACTCCTAAATCCTTACTAACCTGGATTTACAACTTTCATAATGGGTCAGTGGAAATGCTTTCAATTAGTTGCAGCTGCATGGTGTGATGCAATGATATTTGGAGATGACAAAGTGGGACATGCAAGACACATGGTCGTGATTACACCAAAAGCCTTCCCCCAGAACTGTGGAAAAATTTCCTTCATTTCTCAATTTCCTCATAAACTGACAAAATCCTTCCACTCCCAATAAGTGGTGCGCTGTTAGCTGAGTCCCAGTCACCCTCTCCATTCACCCAAAACTGACTCCTTTGACAAATATTCCTAAATGTTCAGAGAGTCCATGACTGAAGTGGAATATTTAGTATAGAGGGAGCTATTATTATTGGGTTTCTATTATACATGCAGTAGTGGCACAGTATGGAAGAAAAATAAAGCAAGATCCAAAACTAATAATTCCATAATCCGTCACAATGAAAGATAAATTAAGGAAACTTCGTAATTACTGTATTTCACATCTCAGGCCAGTTTGAGTTTGTATACTTCAAGACAGAAGCTTTTATTTACTTGTGATAAA
Organism: Anthoscopus minutus; assembly: GCA_013399455.1. Classification (NCBI taxonomy): domain Eukaryota; kingdom Metazoa; phylum Chordata; class Aves; order Passeriformes; family Paridae; genus Anthoscopus; species Anthoscopus minutus. The sequence continues at coordinate 8,888 of VWYI01025250.1, forward strand.
TGAAGCAGCCGGCTGATAGATGTTAGGCCAACTAGCTTTTGGACATGATACACAAGTTGGTATTTTCCCTCAGTGATTTTTGGCTCAGTTTTTCTGTCTTTAGTGACACATATGTCTACTTTCACCACTTTAGACAATCAAAAAATAGAAGATAAAGTAATTATTTTTACTGAGTCCTCCACCTGTTTTTTTTCTCCTTCCCTTGACAAAATGATGAATATCTTTATTTCTTTTCTTAAAGAGCCGCAGGTTATTTCCCTTGTAACTGCATAACCAGTGAACAATCAAGCTCACCCTTTAAAATCAGCTTTTCAGTAGTGTAATTTACATGCTTTTCAATAGTGTAATTTACTTCCCTTCATTCCAGGCAGAATCTGGAAGTTTGTAACAAGGTGGGAAACTGTAGGAGAGAAATTACTGATGATGGCAGACACAAAATCACAAAAGCACAGAAAGGTTGAGGTTGGAAGGCACATTTGGGAGTCATAAGTTTCAGCCCACTTTTTCAAGCAGGGCCAGCTAGACCAGATCGTCCAGGACCATGTCCAGATGGCTTTTGAATATCAGACCTATCTGATGATAAATATAACTGGGCTGCAGATGATGGAAGAAAAACATTATTTATAACAGCCAGAAATTAAGAAAAGATAGCAATAAAAAAAATCCTAGAAAATAGTTCCTACCTTGTTGGAGGTCTTGAGATTTCCAAATAATGTGTGAAAAAACTCTCTTAAGAGTTATAGAGTTAACACTGAACTACTTATACACTGGAAGAAGTATTTCAGAGGTAAATGCATTTGTGTTGAGTTAGAGGTGGCCTTCATTCAGAACTAATTTACAATTTAGCCTTCCTCAAAGTCTGTACATAGATATGTTTACAGCTACAAAGGACTCAAATTTTCCTGTTTAATTTTGGTTTGCAAACGGTAGCAGGAAGTTTGACTAAAGTCAGTAATCAACTCAAGGAAATGTTTTGTATTATTTACTATGAAAAAGTTAACATACAGTAGCTATGACAAATATAAATAAAATATGTTCCATGTTGCTAAGAGGTTGTGTGAGTGTGGATATGAAATTACAAATGTATGCCACCTTCTCCATCTGGGACTATACTTGGCTAGAGCAACCAGGTTTTGCATGCAGTGCTCCATGAAGTGTTTCTGTTCCTGTAAATTAACAAATAATAGATATTAGCTGAACTATTATTTTTCTACAATATTCTTCTCTACTATATCCTTCTTATATCCTCTAATAATAATAATAATATTATTATTAAGAATAACTTCTTAATTAAAAGTTCAATTTATTGTTTCTCAAAGGAAGAAGTTCTCCCTACGAGGGTAATGAGGTATAATGATAATAATACATAGCTTTCATGAATATATTCAGTGTCTCTTCTATTGAAAAGGTTTTATACCTATAATTTTAGTGATTTGACAGAAGGAAGGATGGCTTCCACCTCAATTCAAAATTTTATTCAATCAGAATTTATTGAATTTATGGGAACCAAGTATCTGGAGAATATAATTTTCAGCAAATAATAACTTATGTCCTTGATAGCCATCTTTCTGAATCACAAGTATGACTTTTACAGAAGGAATTGATTCTTGCAGGCTCTCGGGGCATCTTGGAGGAGGAGAAATGTCTAACAAATGCTTTTGACTGGAAATGCCCTGATTAGTGTTTTAATTCAGAATATTTAGGTAGCCATCTGCTGAGCAGCTGTTTTCCCAGTAAGATGAAGTTCTACCTTCATGTGGAAGTTAAATAATCAAAGAAACACAAGATCTCTGTCTTGATGCTTGAAAGGTCCTAGGAATCTAAGTTGCACCATCTGAAATTCTATAACTTCCACAAATGATTTCAACAAAGTGTCCATGTACAGTTTTATATAAACAACTCAGAACCTGTCAACTTCAGAATCATAGAATATCCTGAGTTGGAAGGAAATTATATGAATCCCACACCAAATATCAAGAGCCTGACTGTTTTTATTTTCCATACAGGTATTCCAAAGAATCCTGATCACTGTAATCACTGTGCTTATAGTACATAAGACCAACTGAAAGTGGAGACTTGGCAACTAGCTAGCATTCGAGAAAAAAACACTGGTTTTTGACTTTCAAAGCTGTTCTAATATGATTTCTTTATAAAAACTTATTTCATGCAGGATTGATCAATTTTTAGTGTTGCTGTCCTAGATTGGGACAGATTTTTGGATGAAAACAGTTGCTACATTGGCTTAGATAAAAAATAGCCAGTATTAAAATCAGAATAATATGTTTTATAAACATATGTTCTTTTCTAAATATGAATTCTTATTTACCAAGAAAATTATTGAATTCATAAGTCTTCCTCGTCTATATACAAGGAGTTATATAGATTCTATAGTAACTGTACAGACTAACACTGTCATTTTGGGGGAATTCCTTCCTTCCTAAATCCTCACGGACACTGCAAGAAGCTGTACTTCAGTACTTATTTCTCCTAATGGTCTCTGTCTTATCAAAAGAAATGACAAATGGAAACTTCTTTTCTAATGGAAGAAAAGTATCCTAGAGTCTTGTCAAACTTCTAGCAGTTTCCCCTTCCCAGTTATTCTGCAGCTTATCCAAGCTTCTTTCTCTTCTGCTTCACAGGGATTTCTCTAGGATTACATCTCCAAGCTTATGAACGATTCTGAATACTTTTGCTTTCATGCACATGATCCAAGCCCATAACCAACAGTCATTTTTGCAACTAAAAATATCTAGGCTAAGTCTACCCTTTTTTAATTTTGAAGCCATCCCATTAACCAAAGACCCTGATAAAAAGTTTGTCCCCATCTTTCTTATAATCCTTCCTAAAGTACCCTAAGATCAAAATAAGATCCCTCTGAAGCATTCTCTTCTTCAGCCTGATCAATATGAACTCCTTCTGTCTTTCCTTGTAGGAGGGGTACCTATGATCATTTTTATGTCACTCTGGAGCTACTCTGACAGGTTAAGGCCTTTCCCATGCTGGGACCCCAGAGCTGGATGCAGCACTGGAGATGGGGACTCACCAACACTGAGCAGAGGGACAGAATCCCCACCCTCTCCCTGCTGGCCACGCCGCTTTGGATGCTGCCCATGACAAGATTGGTTTTCTGGTGCACACTGCTGGGTCATGGCCAGCCTCTCATCCACCAGCACCCACAAGTCCTTCTCACACAGCTGCTCTCAATCTGTTTATCCCCCAGCCTGTGTTGGCACCAGGAGTTGCCCCAAGCCAGGTGAGGATCTTTGTTCTTGGCCTTGTTGAAACCCATGAGGTTCCCCTGGGCTGGTTCCTCAGGCTTGTCCAGGTCCCTCTGGGAGGCCTCCCATCCCTTGGATGTGTTGGCCACATAGCTCAGCTGAGTGTTGTCTGCAGCCCTGCTGTGGGTGCATTGATCCCACTGAGCCTCACTCATGAAGCCCTTAACCAGCAGCCATCCTGCTATGGACTCCAGACTCCCTTTGGCAGAAACTCCATTTGTCACCAATCTCCATCAAAACACTGAGCTGTTGACAAGCCCCTGGCTGTGGCTATCCAGACAGACCAGTTCATGTAGTGAGGTGAAATCATGGTCCCATACCTATGTACTGTACTGCATAAACATTAAAAGGAGCCCTCACTTCTCTGCTTCTCACTGCTCACATCAGCTAAACTTTGTCTGTTTGAATGGGAATATATTTAATTCTTCTACTCTGAAGCTGCAGAGATCTAGATGTTTCTTTTTGTTTCTTCTGTTTGATACATCTAAAGGACAGATAATTTACACCACCTGAAAAATTAGTATCTCTTTCTATAAAATTACCAGTCAGGGCTGCTTTTGTATGGTTTTCTGATTGCCAAAAAATCATCAGAGTTTCCATCATCCTACAGGCATTCTGGCTTTCCACTCCTTTTCCTTATGCTCCTAACTTGTCCAAATGTGATAGCCCAGGGGTGATGGGGACAGGGTACTTTGGAAAGGCTGTGTTTAAGGTATTGCAGAGGTTTGGAAGGTATGGACACCCTGGAGACATAAGTCAGCTGGATTGGAGGGATTTGTGTTCTAGAAACAGATCAGTGCCTAGAGAAATATCCAGTCCTTGAACTCAAGATGTTTTCTCAATATGCAGAATCAGTGTGCAAATCCAAACACAGCTGCCTGGTGAGTGACCAGAAAGAGTGAACTTTAATTTTCCCTATGAGAATTTGGACATTCTTCATCAGTCAAAAGGAAAGGTTGCTGTGACAAACAATTTTCAAAATTTTCTTTTCCAGGAAATTTTAAAGGAAGGTCATTATGGCTTGCTTCAAATAAATGTTATGGCAAATAGAAAAAAAATACAGTAATAGTCTGTTTTCCTTCCTTCCTTCCTTCCTGAGAAAAAAATTAAAAAATTATTAATAACTTATTATTAAATTCATATTAAAAAACCAAGAGATACCAATTTTAAAATTGAAAGTAATTGAAATATTAAAAATTGTGGTAGTTCTTAGCAAGGTTTTGTTATTTTGCTAAGGTATTGTCTCTATATTAGTAATGCTTAGAAAAAATTGTATTAATCCACCTTAATAGGAATCAATAATGAGACAGCTTGCTCTTCATATTTGCTTTACAAATATTTGAAATGATAATGAAAATTTTCTAAAAAGTTGACAAGCTCAAGTAATAGGCTTCGTTTTTACATCCACAGAACAAAACAGGACAAAAATATATACATAGCCATCATTGTATAGCTCTGTGAATTTCATAAAACTACAATTAAGAATCTAATTTCAACAAAGTAAAATAGGCTAAATTCTATAAAGTATCGTTTTATGAGAAATACTACTTTAATAACAACTCCTCTTCTAAAAATATGGTTTAGTTTAAGGATATTAAAACTGCACAGATGAACATTCCTGAAGTTTTTATTTTAGTTGCTTTTTACACTTAGAAAAGTACAAAAGTTATTCTGAACCACAGAGGAATTCAGATAAATTGTGAAGTAAAGAAAAAGAATAGACCAGAAAAATATATAAAGATCTATACAATGATTTGTTTCTTTCTATATTTATCCTAGAGAAAGTGTAAAGGCATATGTAACTTCCAGGCAAAATTTCACTGAAATTATTATAGTATGGTATTGGGTACACTTTGGGAATATGGCATGCCTCTGACAGTAACTAATAAATAAATAACCTAAACCAACAAATCTAAATCAAGTCCTGTTTATTGCTGGTTTTATTTTTTTTTCCTTCATGCGAGCAGGACCCAAAAATTAGGAACAGGCTTAGCCTTGCAGGTAAAATGTTTAATTGCTCCAAGTGCTTCAAACGGGGTAATCTGCTGACAGTATCTTTAAACCCCTCCCTTCCCTTAAGCCTTAGGAGCAGAACTGAGCTTCAGTGTTGCAAGATCCACACCATAAATTTTGTCCGTGTTCCAAATTTTTCGTGCTGCTGGTGAAAGGCCAGACTGTGCTGTTGGGTGAGCTCATCCCTCTGGGAGTGGAGGGTCAGCTCCTCCCACTGCCTCCAGAGGTTGTCCGGGTGTGACCAGCAGCAACAGCTGGACCTAGCAATTAGGCAAAGAACTTTTTCCACTGCTCTGACACTAGTAACTGTCCTTTGCAAACAGCAAAAATATTTACACTGCAGCCAAATATTCACAATGCATTAAGAAAATGGAGTCCTCTTTGCATTGAAGAAACCCTCCCTGCGAAGCCAAACATCTAAGCCCATAATGTGTAAATTCATTTAAAAACAACCAAACATTTAAAAGTCAGGCTTAGTTTTTGGCACTTTAAAATATTTGCTGGAAACATTAATTTTTTAGGATGGGAAGAGAATGCATTCTCCTACCTTCACCTGTAGTTTTTCCTCATAAAGAATCATTAAATTTACATCTAAACTTTGAAGTACTGTGCTTCCTGATAATAAATAAGATGGGATTAATTGCCAGGGATAACAGAATTCTTCAAAGCTTGGGGCAGTCAAAAATCTCATTCTATTATGATATTCCAAATTTTTTATACATCAGACCTTGTGTGGTCCCCAGATGATATTTTGATAGTGCAAGGAGCATTTACAAAGTAAAATTCCAATGTTATTTAAAGATGTGCCTTGTCTTTTATATCCAGACCACAGCTGTGCTTCCTGTAGCCAATGCAGATCTTATATAGATCTCATATAGTAGCAGATACCTTATATAGATACAGATATTATATAATGGCCTCATAAATATGTATTCCTATATACACTGTTAATTTTTGCCAACACAAATAATAGCACCATTTCTGCATAATGTCACTGCAGCTCAAAAATAAACAAGTATTTTCATAGAAGTATTACTGCATGCATTGCATATAAAAAAACCCCAAAAAATCTGTACTTATAATTCAGAAACACAAAGTTTATCCTGCTAAATTTCATAAATTAGTTATAATGTTAAAGATATTTCATTTAAAATTCCCTGCAGTCACAGTTTTAGACTGATTGAAATTTATTTCAATATTAATTAATTAATTCAAAACAAATTTTGAAAATCTAGTCTCAAAACTAAAATATTGCTTTTCTAATTCACCCAATTTTAAGGCCTCAGAAATATTCACAAAAGGAAAATGTTCCTTTCATGGTAAAAATTATTATTCTTAGTGATATAGCATTAAAATATATGTTAAACTTGAATTTAGAACAATATCACCCTAAAGAATTCCTTGTATCTCAGTTTTCAAATTATCAAACAAGTATCAGTTAATTTTCATGATGCAAATAATTTTAAATAACTTTTGGGATGCTATTCATTGACTCAACCTGAGAAGTCTATATCTCATTAAAATCTGAATTTGTATCTTGTTTTTTATAGCTGCTGTACAGAAATCAACAGTTTCAAGGGGCAATTAATTCAAGGGCAATTAATTTACTTACCTCTAGCTCAAGAGCAGCAATTAAATATCACCCTGGAACTGCTACAGGACTTCACACTCAGGTGATTGCCGTTGGTCAGACAATTTCTTGTGATATCTATGAAAGAAGTTTCCAGAAACACAGAAAATGTGTGATTCAGGATCCTGGTTCACAGTGCAAAGTGAACTCCTCTAAGGTGCAGACTGAGCCAGACAGAACGAGGATATGTTTATGTATGCTTTACAATTAAAGAACTTTTAAATGTTAAAGCTTTTATTAAAAGTGATGGGAAGCAAACTGTTTTCCCTGCCTTTCTACTTATAGTTCCCCTTTATACAAATGTATTCCTTTTGGATATACTCTGTGGGACATTTGAATTTAGCTCTATGCAAACAGATATTAATAATCTCAGTCAAAATGCTGACCTCAACTTTTTTTCCCTATCTCTTCTCCAGCCTGCTCATGACTTTCTGTACAATTCAGGATCCCACCCTAAGATCCAGGCGATTTTTAGTTTTAAAAAGAAACAGGTGATGTTTTCATAGCTGAGCTGTATTAAAATTCAAAATATACATGTAGCATAAAATGAAGACTTCTGATTTCTGATATTATTTAATACACAGAAAAAAATCTTTTGGATTATTTTGTTAATATTTTTATGACTAGCTCCAAATGTCCTGACTGTAATCAGCTGAATATCATGTCAGGGGCTTTTATTTCTGGCTATCTCCCATCTTTACTCTCTACTCTCAATCTGTTTCTAATCACATAATCACATAATCACAGAATCATAGAATGACCAGGTTGGAAGAGACCTCCAAAAGCATCCAGTCCAACCCAGCCCTAGCACCTCAACCAGATCATGGCACCAAGTCCCACATCCAGTCTTTCTTTAAACTCATCCAGAGATGGTGACTCCACCATCCCTGACACCTCCCTGGGCAGACCATCCCAGGGATATAAGGGATATAAACTTTATCACCCTTTCTGTAAAAAACTTTTTCCTAATATCCAACCTATATTTCCCTTGGCACAGCTTGAGGCTGTGTCCTCTCATTCTGTCAGTTGCTACCTGGAGAAAGAGACCGACCCCACCTGCCTACACCCCCCTCTCAGGGAGTTGTAGGGAGTGATGAGGTCACCCCTGGCTCTCCTTTTCTCCAGGCTAAGCACCCCCAGCTCCCTCAGCCATTCCTCACAGGGTTTGTGTTCCCAGCCCCTCTCCAGCCTCGTTGCCTCCTCTGGATGCGCTCAAGCGTCCCAAAGCCCTTCCCAAACTGAGGGGCCAGAGCTGGGTACAGCACTCAATGCTTGTTCCTTTTGGTTTCAAGTTTTAAATTGCTCCAAGTGTTTAAAAGGACATCTCTTTGGATTAGTGTAGTCAATATAGTCAATAAAACTCAAACTATTTTCAAGGATGCATGGCAATATGAGTTTAAATTATAAATATAAAAATAAAAGTTTGAGGGCTCATAAATCATCATGTTTGCCACATAAAGAATGGACAGGATGCTGTTCTTCTGGAAACTCGCCAACAAGGGATATGAACATAATCTCTAATATATGTCCCTCTGATTTTTTTAAAAGTTGTAACAATATAATCAAACTGAAATAAGATTACAAGAAAGACCTGAGGTGCTGGAGTGTGTCCAAAAGAAGAACAAAAATGTTGGTAAAGGCTCTGAAGCACAGATCTTAAAACTTGGGATTGTTTAGCCTGGAGAAAAGGAGGCTTGGGGACACCCCATTGCTCTCATCAACTACCTGACAGGAGGTTCTAGCCAGGTGGGGTCAATCTCTTCTCCCAAGTAATAGGAAATTGGAAAAAGGCAAATGGTCTCCAATTTCACCAGGGAAGGTTTAGGTCGGACATTAGAATAAAATTTCTTCATTTCAAGGGTTACCAAGCGCTGGAACAGGCTGCTCAGGGACAGAATCCAGTGCTGGACCTGGAAGTGCTGGGTTAGCATTTGGCTCAATGATCTTAAAGATTTTTTCCAAACTAAATGACTCAATGATTCTATGAAATTGTGGATTTTTCCCTTTATTTTTTTTCTTTTTTTTCCTTTTTTTAGAATGCATTTTATTTGCTACACTGTTTTTCGAGAAAGTGAACAAAACAATCCGTCAAATTTTTCTGTAAATACCAGTCATAGGTTTATTTTCTGATATCTCACTCAAATAAAGGAATAGTTCTATTTTAAACACAAAATTGAGACACACATGAAATGCCCATTTAATTTAAGAGTTCTAAAAGGAAATATTTTAGTCTAGAAAGTAATTTTCTTCTTTTAGTAAGAAATATTTTTAATGGGCATTTAACAACCTATATATCCAAATTTTTTTTTTCATTTTATAAAATCATTCAGTTAAATTGACAAGGAAAAATGTGAACTTTTGAATAACAGTGGAAGGAACAGAAAATAAAATATTTTAGATTGAAATAAGCAATTTCTTTATCATACAAAAATATAAAGAACAGACAAGCCTACTTTTTAATTTGGCTAGGTGGCATATAGCAGGAAGGCACAGTACACAGTGCAAAAGCTCAGTGAAGCTGCAACATCTTGTTGCGATACAACAATTCCTAATAGCTCCTTCTACTTCCTTCCCTCATAGTAGTTTTATCTATTCTTGTCTTAACTTTACACATCAGTAGTGACTTTATTTGCTATTTTTCTCCTCTGCCCATTAACAAATTCGGGAGTAAAGCAAGGAAATACAGCAGGAGAAATAAATTATACACCATGGATTAAATTGTACAAACTGCTCACTGTGGTAAGGCACACTACAGAGTGAATAAGGAGAGGTCTTGATAATGCCAGAGTGTGGTACTGGCAGTGCTCAAACAGCAGTACTGCAGCCACATACAAACTACAGATGATTTACTTCTTTGAACGTTGATGTTTTGCAGTGCTGCCAGCTGCTCTCAGGGTAGACAGCAGGAGGATTTCATCCTTCTTAGCTTGTAAGGCACATAACACATCAGGGCTTCCCAATTCTTTTCATTTTATTGAAGTTAACAACATCTCCAACAAAATACACTCATGGAAAATAGTGAACAGCCCTTAGAGGAAGTTTATAAACAGTATAATAATTTAAATTCTCAGGTTGCGATTTCCTTAGAGGATTTCTTTTTTATTTTTTCTATTTTTCATTCCTCCTAATTGTCACAGAATCATAATCCCTGTCATGGGTCTCTATCTATTAGAAAATGATAAATAGATCACTGTTATCTCAAGGATAGGAATGATTTTCAATAAGTGTTGAACAGTTGGACAGCTCTGCTGGAAATAAACTTGGTCTAAATCTATCCCAGATGTATTCAATCCAACATCAACTGTGCAGAACCTCGGGAAACTGTTCTTGTGCCGGCCTGCAGGGTTCACCAGGGCTGCCTCTGAGTTCAGTGTTACTGTAACTGTTTGCCATGGGCTCTGCACAGAGGTCATAAATCAGCCCAGAAGAACATGATGAAAGGAGATCAGTGATTACTTGCCTGAGAGAGATAACCCTATTCCCCTATTCCTGTCATTTCACCCCCAACATTTTTTTTTTCTTTATAAGGAGTGGGTTTACTCAGAAACATGTTCAAGATGCTGACATATATAATGATGACAGAAAAAATCTCTAAGAGATTCTTCTGATTACTTTACTGGTTTCAGAGAAAAACTATTTAAAAAAATATTTTAAAGTATTTCTAGGAAAAAAATCCTAAAATAACGACGTAAGTATTACAAATGAAAGGTTAATTTGTGTTCCTTCCAATGAAACTAAGGAATCTAGTTTCAAAAATGGGCTGCTGGAAGTCTATAGTTAGGTAACTTTTAATGAAAAAAAAAATTAATCTTTCAGTCTTCTGAGTACTCTTAACCTTGAAGCTACATACATTGGCTCATATGTCACATGTATGTTTTGTGATAAACGTTGTACCTCCTAGGGTGGGATAAAAGGTGATAGATAACAAGTTTAATTATGTGAATAAGATTGGAGGGCTAGTAACAGGCATTGATTTATATTTAGTGCACTTCTGACATATAGGGTTTACTCATGAAATAAAGGTTTCTTGGACAAAACTTATCGGGAAAAATGGCCACCTATGTGCCGACAATGTTGTGACAGAAAAAAAGTAAAAGTTTTTTTCTCTGCAAATATTTGCTTCTGATGTCCTTTACTTTCAATTATTATAATTGGTATCTGAATTCAGTAGTATTAAATATTTTCTCTACGGTATTAATGTGCTATTAATTCACCTTGCTAAACGTGAATAATAAAAAATAATATAAATCAAAATATATCTTATCTCAATTTGTATCTTTACCAACATGTGACTTTTTTTCTGATTCTGCAGGTGAATTTTAGTTCTGTTCATGGTGTTTATTCCAGTGCCCTTTGAGTTAATGTTTTACTCATGCAAAAAAGTTTCAATCTCAAATACATTGAATTTCATTTAAACTCACCATGAAGATCAAACAACATTTATTTTTCAAAGTAGTATGTTTGAAAAATATGCTAACTAGTTAAATCTAGGATGTATGTGCTTCACATCTCTTTTACTTCTTTTACTGTAACACAGTCTTTTTATGTATCATGAAATCTGAACTTGCAAATGGAACAAATCAAAACAAGGTATTGGCTAACTGATCAACAGTCATTCAGCACTAAAAAGAAAAAGAGTGTGTAAATCATAATTAGCTGTATGTGTTTACAATAAAAATCCTAAATAAGGTGTTACTGGCTTTATCTGTTCTTTGTAGTATGAAAAACTGTATGGCCACATGTACGTCCACATCTAATGCTGTGCAGATTTGAGGCTGCTGTGCCTGTCTGGTCCTAAGAGTAATGATTTAAGTATATTTTTAAGTAAATATTTACTCTCCTGCAGATTGACAAGCAAGTGGTCCTGTCCCTCAGCTCAGTGCTGGTGATTCAAATCTGGAGTACTCTACCAGTCCTGGGTTACTCAGCACTTGAGAAACAGAGACATGCTGGAGAAAGTCCAATAAAGGCCAAAAATATGATGGACTGGGTCATCTCTTCTAAGAGGAAAGCCTAAGAGAACTGGGACCATATAGCTCAGAGACAAGACTCAAGGGGAGGGAGGATGCAAAGAAGATGGAGCCAGGCTCTTTCCAGTGGTTCCCTGGGACAGGACCAGAGTCAACAGGCACAAAGGGAAGCACAGGAGGTTCTTTCTGAGCATCAGGGGACATCACCTTTGTGCTGTGAGGGTGACAGCACAGCCACAGAGTGCCCAGGCAGGTTGTGCAGCCTCCATGCTCGGAGGTATTCCAAAGCTGCTTGCTCACAGTCCCGGGCAACCTGCTTTTGGTGACCCTGATAAGTCAGGGAGTGTAAAACAAATGAACTGCAGAGGTACCTTTCAACCTCAACAATTCTATGATTTTGTGATTCTCTATGACCCTCATTAGGTAAATATTGCCTAAAACCTGAGATTACCTGAAGATGACACCAATGCCCACTCAGCTTCTCCATGGGATATAGAGGTAAAAGATAAACACTTGAAAACCAGTAATGATGAACACAGTATTCCATGAATACCAATAAAACTTCTATTTCTTTGAACAATTTTCTAGTCTTGAAATTTTCTTTCCAGGGCTCTAATGTATCTGACTGTGGTACAGAGGAAAGGGAAATCATCAGCCCAGAAACTCCATGAGCTGAATTGCTACCAAAAACAGGATAGTTCCTGTTGAAGAGACATGCCAGATTCCCAGATTTGTCTGCTTAGGCCCATCACCCAGGAGAATTATTCACCTACATTTCTGCTGCTGTACTGGTATAGCTCTCCCATGTTTCAACATAAATATTGCCACATTACAGTAATTTCTCTCCTCCAGTGTAATTTCTTTGGATGCAGTATAATTATCAGAAGAAAACATTGTTTGGAAGGAGTGTCCACCTGGGGAGTTATCCCTTAATGGTTGTAAAAGTGCAATTACACCATTTCATATTACAACAGAAATATCACTTAATTACAGTAAGTGCCTAAAGATATACTTGTTTCTTTCTGATCCCAACCATTTAATGACTAAAATGAATATTTTTTACTGATGGAATATTTGCTGTGACCCACCCCTGAAGGCGAGGGTAACTCAGGTTCTTTTTAATTGATCCCTTGGGGTGCATTAGAGTGATAAAACTCTGAAGTACTTCTGTATATATATATATTTGTGTGTGTGTCTGTACAGATACGTACATGTATATATACACACATATATATATATGTAGGGTTTTAGAACAATTTGGTTGGAATGGAGGGAGGTATGCAGCCATTTTGGTTGCATAGTAATGCAAAGGCATTAAAATAATGCTTAAAGGAAATGTTTAAGGAAAAGAAAGAAAGGGGAGAAAAGGGAGAAGAGTAGAAAAATACCTGTGGATCCAGGGACAAGACTTGATTGTTGCTATGTAAATGTCTGTTGTCATTGGGGGATAGGAAGCCCACGAGACATGGAGTTCAAAGGGTTAATATACATCCAGGTTTACATGGAATGCCCAGGAACCTCCCCTGGGTGGGAGTTTTACACTACCTGATGTAACACTGTGGATTTGTTGCAGTACTGTGGATTGTGTGCAGTTCTCTGGTGGAAGGCTCCAGAAATGAGTTGTGGTATTTGGGGGTTCTGATGTTTGTGGCACCTTCCAAGACATTAAAGCTGCCTCTCACATCAGAATAGTTGAGCTAGTTAAGTCCTGTCAGAAGAGATGAACACCTTCTAGACATATGTGTGAAAGCTCTATTTTTATGTGTCACTTTAATAAATCTCTAAGCCCTATTGTATTGATCAGCTGTTCCATTCAATTTCTTAAAAACAGTCCTCAGTCACATTTGGGATATTGTGATTGAGTTCCAGCTATTGCTCCAGAAGGATTTTGTTCTTCCTTAGGTCCTTGCACATACATTTTGATCATATCTCCCAGTTATGTAGTAGAAGTATGAGTATGTCTATCTTCATACTCATCTGTTCACTAAAGGCTGCTGTGGATAGCATCAATAGGCCTCTGTCATTCTTGAGAGGGGGAAAATACAAAGCACAATTAATATGCTGTAGTTGTATGCTACTGCATGTGGTGCTTTAGTTAGCAATGAAAAAAAAGACAGATTTTGTAATAGAAAGATTCTTCATGGGAGCTGAACATCTCCCTGGCTCTGTAATAGGAAAATCTCACCGTAAATTTTAGTAATCCGTTAACAATCAGCTTTCTCACATAAGCCTCTCATTTCTTTTTTTCCTTACATGACTGAGTGAAATGCTCAGAAAAGTTCTCAGTTGTGGTAGAAAGCTGTCACTTAACTTAACTTAACCAAAAGTTAACCTACAGATTATTCTTTGCAGTAAAATTCCATCCAAACTGTTTTAAATTGCAATACCCTTTGAGGACTTACATAGCATGTAGAGTGTCTTGTCTTCAGGTATCCAATGTGCTGACTGAAAAAGATTTCTACTACATGTTAGTCATGTTTTCTTATTTTTTTATGATAGTGAACTTAAAACTATCAGAATTTAGAAATCTATAATCTGAAATCCAGTTGCAACTACAGTTCAAACCATAATTCAGTGATTTTCAGGCTTGCCTCCCTGTTTATTAAAAAGCCAATAAAAACACTGAATAATTTGTTGTTGATTGTGGATTATTATCTAAACAGTCTTTATGACAAAAAGTTTCTGATATCTGTTTGCACTACAATATCATTTGAACTTGGCATCACAAATACAACCACAGATTTGATTTCTTTTGGGGTCTGGGGTTTTGCTTCTCAGACACAAGAGCAAGAAATCATTCTACCAAGAGTTCCAGAGTGACATTTTTGGAAGAAAAATAAATAGACAAGATATTTTTTGCAAAATCTGTCACCTTTATATTCCATATTTTTTTCAAAACTTGCCTACCACACATTTTGTAAGCAAAGGCATACATATGATCCATATATCCCTGCTTGTCACTGATCACACAGCTAAAGATAATATTCTAAATCATAGCTATGAATTAATAGATTAGCAAAACTCTTCTAATACAATTTCAGAGGATCTCATGACTGTCATCAGCCACTGAGCAAAATGTGAATGGAGAGAGTTTTACAAAGATTGTTGAGACTTTAATTTAGTTTTATGCTATTTTTCACAGAAGATTAAAAATATATCCACTACCATTCACCCAAAAAGGATACTTCCTCCTTCAAAGATGTAGACAACAAGTATTTGGAACAGTTAAATTAGCAATGCTGTTTTTGCAAGGTGAATACTGACAGAGCTATGGAGGTAATTTTACTTACATCTTTACATGTTTATGACTTTGCTGCCTTCTAGCAAGTGGCACAATGGTTGAGGGAACACTGCAATCCACTGTCTATATTTCAAAATTCATATAAGCTTTCCATTATTTCATTCATCCACACATGCTCTTTTTTTTTTTTAAAGAAAGATCAATTTAAACACATTGTACTCTATATACATACACATTGAGAGTGTATGTGTTCCTGTGCCATGTGCAATGGAATAAATTCATAACACATATTGTTTCTAAGAATTGCGTGACTAATCCATCATGCACACACCAATAGAAGTTTAATTTCAAATGTTGTAATGGTTTCAGGAAACACAAAAATGTGTTGGGTTTTATGGGAACATTCACTACTCACTTCTGACAAGAAATGAGACAGAAAATTCCATTTATTAGAATAAATGTTTCCTAGATTCAGGGATAACAACTCAATGAAGCTTGCACTGAACAATGCCTCCTTCTTTCTTTATAATGCTCTTTTCACACTTATTTTATGTTTGAGAAAAATACAGGTTTTAAGGATATCATCAGATATCTGTTCTTTTTTTTCAGAAATCTTGAAGGGAGAAATTAATTCATAGTAACAGCATAAATGCTCAAAGAATTCAGTGCACCTCTCAGAATGCTCAGAAAATTTAAAAAAAAAGAGAATGTGAGTAATGTGAAGTCAACTTTATCTTGTAATTGAAATGTACTGCAAATATTTCAACTGTTTTGCAGACATGGACAGGTAACGTTTCTTCTAACTAATAATTAACATTTATCTTAGAAGGAATTTCATGACCTTCGTTCAAACTAGGCACCGAAACTTTGGGAGGAGGAGGTAAATAGAAACTGAGCGTATCTTTAGTGAAACTTAACAAAGAAATTGTTGTTGGTGAGGTTTTAGATCTTCTCTTTCTTTAATTACATTGGCATAGTTCAAAGCAAATTGAACACATAGGAAGATTTCTGCTTGGTTTATGGACTTTTGATTTGGTCTAACACAAGAAATGATTAAATAAGTGCAAATACTCCACTGTTAAACTGACAGCAGTTACAGGAGAACTTCAGCATTCTTAAGTCCAATATACAGCTGGAGGTAATTTTCATAGCACATTTATTTTTCCTTCTTTTTGCTGTTGCTGTTTTGTTGGATTTCTTTTTTTTGTTTGTTTGGGTGATTTTATTAATCTTTGAACTTGTATTAAAAGAAGATGTAACTTTAACTGGATATGGAATTTGTTTGACTAGAAGCCATAGAACAGTCCTAGAAAACAGTGCTGGTTCTGACAACTAATTGCAGATTTCTTAATTTGCTGTGAGACAACAAAGTCATGTGTATCTTGGGGACAGAGATTCTGAATTCATATGCTTAGAAATAATATTAAGGACAACAACAACAAAATAGAAAATTAAGGCATTTAAAAATAAGCAGTAATATTTATGCTTTATGTTAGCAGACCTTTCAAATAGATTGTGAAGGCAATATTCCAGAATTCATTGAAAAAGGAAAGAAAAATCCAATTATTAGTTTCCTTATTTCAAGAATGTTTATAGCCTCATTTCTGTTTTTAATGAATCAAAACTGAAGATGAAAAAGTTGGATATAGTACAGAACTTTTGACTTTAAAGAGAGGATTTACTGTTTCAGTCTTGATCTGTAACCAATGAAAATGATTCCAATTATATGTCCAATTATGTGCAAAGGGTTTGCATTGTTCATCATCTGAACACTGGTTTAGCTGTTTTCTTACTTGACTTATTATTTTCATCACATTTTAAGTCAGAGGTTGCATTTTTTAATTTTAAGGGATTTTTCTGAAAGGCTAAAAGAAACAAATATATTATCGCTGACAAGAAAATGCCTGATGCCAGGCATAGAAAAAGTTCTGTAAACATTGTTTCAAGTCTCTTCTTTCCTAAAGCTCCTCTCCCTGAATGGACCACTGAAAGCCAGCTCCTCACTGAGGTGGTAACCCGGGAAAAAAAAAGCCACGATCAAGGTCTGGCTGTGAAATATAATTATCCAAGACCAGGGAACCTGCTGCTTGCATGTGTGTTTGGCCATTAAAAAGTGATTACACTCGTGTTGGTTGTCAGTCGATGGCCAAGGCTCTCGGTGTGCTGAGGTATCAGACTGGTGACCAACAGAGCTTCCATTATCAGTAGCCCAAGAAAAGAGAACAGGGGTAGGGCAGGAAACGCAGTTCCTAAAGAGAGCAGGCAAGGAGAGGTAACCCAAATTTACAAACATCAAAGTAAAAAAGTTTCCTGTCTTGTCAGGGCTTTCTAGACACAGATTTTGTGAAGTTAAACTTATGGTCATATTGCTTGAAATGCACTTTTTCTCTGTAGATGCATTACCTAATTGTGTCTGCTCCTCTTTGACTATTCTTTAGATTTCTTTCTAATTGCTTCAACTAAATGAAATGTTAACAAAATCTCCTTCTTCCCAAAGAAAACAATTGCACCCAAATTTGTCAGACATGAGAAATTCTGGGTAAGGTACTAATCTTTCAAGTACTCCTGTATTTAATTAAGTTTATGAATAATATTTCTGAGCTTATTGTGATGACTTGCACATACAGAGGAAAATATATGGGTGAGAAGTTACAGAGTTGGGAACAGATTTATTTCAGTCTGTATTGTTTATTTCTCTAAAAAATTTACAGCACACTAACAGAAATAATACCCACTTGTAAAATTAGAAATGCAAATTGTTACATAAAGCTGAGTTCAGGATAAAGAAGTGACAGAATCAACAACCAAAAAAAAAATAGAAACAAGGAACCAAACAAAAACAATTACTATAAATTAAGTATACTTAAGGGAGAAAATGGTCTTGTACCTACTCAATACAGGCATACTAACAATCTCTGAGAAAAAATGTCTGGGAAAAATCTGAAATGGAAATTAAATAAAAATATGCATTGGAAAATAGAAATTAGAAAACAATATAATAAATATTTTTCTTTCTGCACTTTAATTAGAGAAAGCCTACATTAAAGGCAGTGGCAATTTATAATGCTTCACGTTAAAATTTTTCTTACACAGGCATCCTCATTCCTTTTCAGAGTGATATTTTCAGTATTTTTTAGATTACATGATATAAAATAATTCATATGCATCTTATTGTACATAAAGTGTGCAGTTATAGTCTCTGAGCAGTTGAGATCTTCCATGTATTTTGTATGTGTGAGTGAGATACTGATTGTTTCTCAACCTGCTTTAGACACTTCCTGAAACAAAACAGAATGAAGAGCATGACTCAGACAAAATATCAGGTATTCATTCTCTGTAAACAACTCTTTCCATTCCAAAAATTTGTTAAAAAAAGGACACCACAACATTAGATGGTATCACATTTGTAAGATGAGTAATAGGTTGTTAGAGGAAGGCTAGTGGCACACTTTAGAAAAGAATATAAGAAAACTGTATTCTTACTATTTGGCCAGAATTAACAAAAAATATACATATTTTCAATGAATAGAATTGCAGCAATTTATTCAGCTGTAGCATTTTCTAAAATGCCAGTTGAGCAAATGTGTAGAAGAATTTTCAAACTTAATAAAACTCTGTTAAAAAAGAAAGCAAAAATACTTTATATCCAAAGTTTATTTTCCAAAAGTACAATGCAGAGACCAAAGCTATTCATTCATCTCTTGTAACACCTGGCACCCAGTTCTTTTGGTTGATAACATTTTCAGCCAGACTTATCCACTTCCTCAACACATTGCTAAATATTGAATTAAGGCATATCTAAAGCCTTGCCTTTGGGGTAATTTCCCAGGGGAAAGCCACCACAGACTTGTCCCCAGGGCATGAGTGCTCGTGCAGGGGCTGAAAGGCGTTCCACAGCCTGAGCTACCAAGTGACCTGTAACAACACTTATGTTGTTCCCATATGTTTCCAAAATACTTTGTCCAGCTGCCTCAATGTGCACATTATGCTGGGAGACAGCTGGCCAGCCTTCTGAGAGGGAAGCCAAAGCACATAGCTGCTCTCTCCTGACCCCATACATTTATAGTGCTACCCTGGAAAACACACCTTGGCACTCAGCTTGTTATGCAGTGAACTCCTGGATGGATAGGCTTTTCCTCCCATGCAGAGAGAAAAGTAGAGGGAATTCTTGTGCTAAAATACTGTTGGCTGCATGGCAGAATGGGCAGGAATACATTTGTTGTTTAGAGCAGGATGAAGTATTCCCACTGTGAATCTTAGCAAAAGCTTAACTAAGATTTGCCTTGTCATAGAATTTAGTAATCTGCTCTAAAATCTGTGAACTAGGACCTCTAAATTCTGTTTCCACCTCTACCACTCTTTTGAGCTTTAAATGGGCTTAGTCATGTAATTTGAGTGACCTTCTTTTGAAACACCAAATAAACTGTGAAAATTGATGCTACTCACCTTTGTGGAATGTTGTAAGAATTCTTTTTCTGCACTTCAACTATTATTGAAGAATATTCATTCTGAGCATGTCATTGTAGCTGAGGGGTAAAGGGTATCACTGTCCCCTTTTTCAGAACAAAATTATTTGAGACTTTCCTGAATTCATCATCAGTTTGCAATTAAGTCAGTGTGTAGTTGCTCTTATTCAGTGTTGAACCAGGTCCTCTCAGCTTTTAATCCTCCCTCTTCCCTGCTGCTCCAAGTGCTTTCAGTGTCACTCCCAGACACATGCCACACACACAGTGCCTCCCACACACATGACTATTTCACGTATGCGTTCCCATTTATTTAAACGTGGCATTTAAAATCCATTTATTCTGCCTATTGATAGCAATATTGAGTACATTTTGCATTGGCTTCCCTTTATATCTTTCAATTTTTGCACTACGAGGTAGCTTGCCTAAGGAATGTACAATACATACACTAAGAACTGTTTTTAGATTCCTTTATGAAGGCTCTGGAGAGAATATAAAGTATACTGCATATAAATCAGAGATTCAGATTTCAAGGGTCATAACATGCAATGTTCAGTGTTACTGCCCAGTAATTTACTCCAGATAGGCAGGAAGATATTAGACAGTTATATATGGCTTATAGAGTTCATATACACAGCTCATGAAACCTTAATTGGATAAAATAAGCAATTACACAGATAAATAAATGGCATCATAATCACAAACAAGGACAGACTATAGCAGACTCAAAATACCACTGACTATTCCTGTATTTATACAGATTACTAGAATTATATCTTGAGACTGGTAGAAGTCCACAGGGTATCTCCCACAGGAGCTGGAGTGTATTTTCTATCCCCTATAGGCTGCAGGTGCTGCCCACTCTGAAAAACATGCTGATCAATATCCCATCTCTTTCTATAACATGGAAGTTCAAATGCTCATAACATTTTAAAACTCACTTTTAGCAGTCTTCCTTTCTCTTTGAAATTTGTTTCTAACTCTGTGAAGTTGTATGTCTAAATTAGGTTTCCAGAAGATCGAAATTAAAATGAATCAGAGTGGAGAAACATAATAACAATTCTGATGTAATGAACATATGACTCTAAAAGAAACATAAGTGCTATATTAAGCATCTAGTAAATATAATTTTTTAAATTTTAAGTATTTAACCATAATAATTTAATTATAACTCCTAGCTATGGATCTTTAAAACAGGCTGTACTGTAGGTAACAATGAAATTGATAATTGATTATGGAGTATACAATTGTAAATTATGCTTTTGAAATATTTCCTCAGTTTATTGTGACATTTTAGTTACATTGGCAGAAACTTGATAATTACAGAGTGACATAACTAAAATTCTGAAGTAATCTCAAATTCAAAATCAGGGAAGTGAAAGAAGGGGTCAATGCGGCATCCTGAGATACATTCATTTTACATATATTGTTTTATTGTGGTTCTGTTATCACAATGATCATAGGTCAGATTTAGAAGACTTTTACACTGCAATAACAGGGAATTTAAATCATATTACTGCAGTTTATGCCCAGGTGGTGTCCAGCATGAACTGAGGAATGATTTCTAGCATTGGTATGACAAAAAATGAGAGCAAAGAAAGTATAGAAGGCAGAAAAATTTGTTTTAGACATTTCTACAGACAGAGAACAGGAGAGGTTGCTTGTTAGTCTCTCATAAGCTGAAGGTTACTGCATTAGCCTCAGAGTGTTGGCCATATTTTAACTAATAGCCAAAGGAATAAAACTTGTTAACAAAGCTAAAATAGTGGTCAATAAAACTTGTTAACAAAGCTAAAATAGCTAAAGAGTTGTCAAGGCAGGCCATGCCATTGGGAGCAAGAGGAAAAGTGATAATAGGAGCAGAGCAGCTTAAATTGGGTGTCCTATCTGCAAAGATTTGACAATACCAAAGTGTGAGTGAGGTATTATCGTCAGAAGGGGGAGGAACCAGCTGTCTCAGCAGCTGCCTCAGCAGAAGACTGCAAAATGGCATTAGCTATGCATGAGAAATAGGTATTTTACACAGCTTGCTTGTGGCTTTGTTAGTTTGTTGGGGGCTTTTTTGGCTGGTTGTTGTTGTTGTTTGTTTGTTTGTTTGTTTGTTGTATTTTGTTTCATTTCGTTTCTTTTAACTGCTGATATGGGATTCACATAATTTATTACACATTCAAAATATCTTTCAGGACAATGAGCTATGACTGAGGAGTGACAGACATTTTTTTATTTCTTGCTCAGATCATTGATATATAGGAATTACCAGTAAGAATTAAACTCTGAATAAATCCACTCCGAAAGCTTAGCTGTAACTTGGAGTAATTGCTGGAAGGAGAAATGGCATAGCTGGTTTCATTTGACTGTATGTATTATGTATGTATATGGATATAGACTGGCATAACTGCTTCTCTCAAGCAGTAATTTTCTTCACCTTTCTTATATTTTTTCCTTATTTTTAAGGGTTAAAAATCTTAAGACTATGGAATTACATTGCTCAGAGAAGTTTACCATATGCTTAGCCAGTCTTCTACTCTCTGAGATAGTTGTTGCAAAGCAATAGCCCTCAAACTGTTGTTCTTGTGGGTGACCCTGAGTGACAATTTGGTGGAGATCCACCCATTTATATAGAGGCAATAGACTCTCTCTGCAGTCTCCACCTTTGATTTTCTTTGATTTTCTAACATTACAACTTGTTTGCTTTTCAGCCATATCTCACACTAAACATAAGGCTACAGAAATAAAATTACATCCTTTAATCTCTTGAGTGACAGTGTAATGTGGTGTGATGTAAATAGATTTAAACATATATAGTGGGTAAAGTACCACTAATATTAAAAAATATCCTGAGGGCCTTATGTATTCAGTATTACTAATATCTGAATGCACTGTAAAAAGTAAAATCCAGATCACAGGAAGTATTACTGCTGTCTTAATGGGACCTTTAAAATTACTCCTTACTGCAATACTGCAACAGAAGTATGATGAGACAGATGATCTATGCCTGAATGCAGTAATTTTCAGCTGAGACACAAACCTAGCAAATAGACTTAAAAAGGTGTTTCTGAAGACAGAATATATGCAGTAAATTAGGCTTTATTTTCTCCATGAAGATTGATCACAGGCCTACTACAACTTTCTCAAAACTAAAAAAAGAATGCCTTTCATTCTCATTTTAACATGTTGAATAATATTGTCAGATTTTTCTAAGAAGAATTTCTCAAAAAGCTCCAAAACATCTTAAATCATTAAAATAATAAAAAAAAAGTCCTAGCATTCAGTCTGGCAAATGAGGGATATCACTGCAGTGCTACTAAGCATGGCTATTTTATAATCTCACTACTTCTATCAATTTGGCACATACTGTGTGTTCTTTATCTAGAAAACATATTTTTACATTATAGTGTTAACAGAATGTTCCTCACATTTAACAGTGACACCTATTGCATTAAAGAAGTTAAGCCAAGTATGGATTTCAAAATCTAAAACTGCAGTTCTACTTAAAATTAGTATTCAAATATTAGAAAGTCCTGTCTTGATAAGAGTGATTGGAGAATAGCTTCCTGCAGTGAAATTTAACAAATGGTTGCTTGAGCTCAAAATGGAAAAGTAATATTTCATTGGCCTGGAAGACAACATTTAATATTCATAGTTTTAAAACTCAATATGGTTCTCTAACTCAATACAGATGCTTGTAACAAGTCACACAGTATCCGATTGACACAATTAACATTTTTCTTGTTTGTTACAAATCTTAATCATTGCTTTACTTATTATTCTGGGCTGATGAATACTGAAATATTTCCTGGTTTAGACTTGACCTTTCCTTTCAGTCACCAGCCATTTTTACTAACAACCAAGTGTATCACAAATATGCTTCTCATTTTGTATAGCAGTGTAAGGAGTTAAGCCATAGAACTCTCAATAAGAATGCTTATTTCTTTAAATATGCATTAACTAATGAAGAGTCATATATACTGCTTTAGTAGCATATGACATAATGAGTTGAGTAAACACTTAAGTCTATCACTTAAAAAAATCAGAAAGATTCAGACTCCCTAGATTCCATCTGTATTGGGATTTACATGGAATAAAAGCATCAAATATTTACAAGGAATATCTTACACTTCTAGTGATACCTAGTGAGTGGTGCTGATATTCTCATTTTGAGACATGATTCTGTTTCTCCTCCCCAGAGGTACAACTATCAGATGGCACAAGCCTTAGGGGCGGTTACAGATATTAAGACTTTTCCAGACTGGGCTCCTGGAGGAGGATACAAGATTTAGACACCCCTCTACCCAAGGGAGTAACCCATTTCACCAAGACACACAAATGGTACTTCCTTCTTCAGGTGTCTGGAAAGAGATACCTCTGAGAAAAGACCTCAGAGTAATTAATTCTGAATTATGAAGGAAGGGTTGGACTATAAAGATGCAGGTACTCTGCATCTTAAAGAGGATAACCCACATCAGTTATCATGTTGGAGTGTTTTTTGTAATTTTATTATTGTAACAGAGTCAGTCATCTGCTGAGATCCCCTTACTGAGAACCTTAAACTCAGAAAGCAATCAGAAAGATATAAGCATTGATTCACTCTACACAACCAGCAGACAGAACAGTGGTATAAATTTTATGCCCAGATTAATCCTACTGTGATGAGATATTATTCTGAGCATGTAAAATAACCTACCTGAATCCGAGTTTTATTTTTAATTAAGCTTTTGTTTTCAATGCATCTTACTAATGTCTTTAGAAAATCAGTGCATAAATTTGTGTACTACATAAATATAGGATTTTAATCTCATTTCAAAGGCCTTCCATATAAATTGAGTCCAAATATGTGTGTTTTTAATACATTGCAGGAATATAGGAGAAAATTTCTAAGTTTCTGCCAGCAACAGTACATGTTACAGTAGAAGAGAAATGGACAAAAATTTCCTTTAACAAACCTGTGGATACAGAAATAGCAAGGAATCTGAAGCCCATCTGAATTACCCATACAGTTTTAAATTGCCCCATTTAAAGCTTGTGCAGAAGCCAATTTACCATCTTATGCACTCCTGCAAGCAGTGCAGAGTGATTTTTTAATGATCAAAGGTGCTTGATTTCAATTTGATGGCTTACATATAGTATGTCATGCCCCAACACCATTGCAGGTCAGAGATGCAATATGAGTTCACAAAGGTTCAGCTACTAAATTGGTCATGCTATTTCCTCATCATTTAGATCTTCTTGCCAGAAATACACCAGTCTAAGAAATATTAAGCTTGAGATTATATGACTTTGATAAATGATCTGAGAATTCACACTACATGGTTCTTTCCATACAGTGATGGATTCAGACACCAACTACATACAGAACAAACCCATGTATATGTGTGTATATATATATATATATATATATATATTCACAAATATATATGTCTATGTATGCCTATGTATGCATCCTTAGGTATCAGCCTTTACCCTACAACTGTTCTCACATACTTCTTTATTATCAGTTGCTTCTGTTTTATTATAAAGTTATGATTTGAATTTCTGTAACTGTGCAGGATAAGAAAGCTGAATTTGGGATTAGAGGAAGCTTTAACAAACAGGTTATTGCTTATGTTTGAATGGTAACCTAGCATTTTCTTTTAAAGTCAGGTAGCACATGACCTAGAAGTTTTGACAATGTAGTTAATAGTTTCCAGTGAGGTATCAGCAAAAGTATTTTTGTTATAATTGGATGTGAATACATATTTAGCAACTTATAGTTGATAAAGTGCTAACGACTCATGTAATGCCAGTTCTTTTCTATTAAGTCTCTCATTGTGGCATTTATTGCCTGTCATTAGTACAACTTAATATCAAAGTGATATAATTTTCAGTAGATTTGCAGTTTGCATATGAGACTACAAAATACCAGAAATTTTTTTTCCTTTAGAGAATGCTGCTTCATACAGTGAAGTTGAGAAGAATCTAGATTGATTTTAACATAAATTAGAATGATTTCTTTTATATTTAATCTGAAGTGTCCAGTAGAGACATGGTACTTTCATGATCCCTGGCAATTCAACAAGTTGGGCTGGAGGCAATTGAAGTAGTATGTGTGTGGAGAGTTAACAAGCCACAGGGGACCTGGAACATGAGCAAAGGCATAACCAAGCCCATGTTTTCTTACAGCCAGCTTGCTGTTGTAAGGTCATAGGCTGTAAAGCTGTGGTTAGAGAGAGAAATTAGTCATGAAAACAGCATAACCCAGTGGGGATTCATAATACATGAATCAAGCCCAATTTTTGTTTGCTTAAAAGAAACTGACTCAAAAAAAAATCCTAGTGGCATAAGCCAATGTTTGGAAGGGTTTCTATCAAGTGCACATTATTAAATAATTTCAGCACATGACAGTCCTAAAGTAAGAATAAAAGGGATGAATTCAGTGCTGGTGACACTCCGTTTAAATCAGGAAAGCAACCACACCTAGTATGAGAAAATATGTTGGCTTCTCCTGAAAGCCACAAACCTTTCTGAATGCAAATTTTTTATGGGATGGTGTCCACTGCTAAAGGAAATGCAGAATTCTACAGAATTTAATAGCTGTCAAAGAGTAGTCAGAACATAAAACCAGTAATAATTTGGGATATCTGTGTAAGTGTGGGTGTCATGAGGTACCTACTCCATGATGATTCAGTGCCATTAACACCTACAACAAACATGACTAAAGCAAGAGGCTGCAACTGCTCATATTTTAAGATGAGCAATAAGGACTTGGGAGGCAAACCCAGGCAGCACAAACCAGCAATCTGACACTAGTTACCCAGCCTGACGCCAGTTCTAGTAGTTATGTCTCAAGGATGTTCCTAGGATGGAAATATT
Source organism: Anthoscopus minutus (assembly GCA_013399455.1). Taxonomy (NCBI): domain Eukaryota; kingdom Metazoa; phylum Chordata; class Aves; order Passeriformes; family Paridae; genus Anthoscopus; species Anthoscopus minutus. Next base: position 35,332 of record VWYI01025250.1, read on the forward strand.
AAAAGAGTAAATTCAGCAATAGAGGAGCTGTCACTGCCGTCAATGCAGTATCTAGGAAACAATAGCTGGGATGAATATCCCAGTGCAATGCCTGATAAGCAGATTGTGGATTTAAAATTCAGATATTACAAGACAGCAGAAAAAATGTCTGGAGAGTTCATTTGGTAGAATTCCAAAGCAGTAGATTTCCTTCATCTTTACTCTCAGGAGTACTTTTGCATGTTCGAGTAGGGTTTTTTTTGTTGTACAGCTCTTAAATTGAACCACAGTTCAATTGAGTCACAGTTTTATTGAACAAAGATATACTTCAGCCCAAAGGAAAACACCTGTGAGTAAGTGTTGAAACAATAGTAGTGTAATGAAGAGGTGGATTGAATAAGACACTACAAATAAATGAAGATTAGTCACCAAAAGAAGGTGACTTATTAGTCACCCTGAGAACAAGTCAAAAGTGTAAGGAAATATGAAAGGAGACTGAGATTAAAGAAATTAATAAACAATTTTCTAATATAAAAGTAGTTAAATATTGGAAAAATTTACCTAGGAAAGTTGCTGAACTTCTATTACTAGTATAGTAATAAAACAATATAAAACAATTCCGTCTGGAATAGCCTTCCTAAAGTCAGACTAGATGACATATCAAGGTATCTACTAGGTGTTTTCTCTTTGTATTAAGTACAGACCAGGAGAAATTGCAACTCTGCACAGGGCATGTACACTTGTTAAGTCTGTGTTGAAAATACAGTATAGATACATGCCAATTAATTATTTTATTTTCCTGGGTCAGAGATAAAAGCCATAACACTGCAATGGGCAAATGACCTTCAGCTGCCCCCAAAAAAGTAGCTGTTGCACTGAGAATCTTTCTTTGTGATCAGCAAAGTTTCAAGTAACAGCACCAAGGGGAACGACAGTGCCTGGCAATAAGGGATTTCTTTGTCATTCTCGGAGGGGTCGCTCAGCAGCAAGAAATAAAAATCAGGAAGGCCATGAGCACACACACAACCATTTCATAAACTAGAAATAAGAACAGAATGTCCTCTTGTACTATTATGAATTATTGAGTATGGAATTATCTACAAAAAGTTTAAAAATTGTAATATCATCTAATTAAAGACGGTTAAAAGAGCCAAACAATAAAATCCCTTTCCTTTCTTTAGCTGTAAACCCATCTGAAAACTACAGTACAAAATGCTTTTCTCATGAGTTTTTGCTAGGTAACTAATGTTGCCTAGGGAGGATGATTGTGATAACTCCAAAAATTTCTTAAAGAATATTAAATTGTTAGTATATACTCACAATATTAGGAATATACTGATAAATAAAATTTAAAGTTTTTTCTTCTAAGGACTACAAAATTGTTTTCTTTATAAAGTTTGATCTCTACAAAATATCTTAAAGGAATGGGAAAAGCATAGAGATGAATGATCAAGGTTCTTTTTAAGAGCATGGAACAAAGAAAATGAGAATAAATAATTTCAGAAAAAAATAGAAGAAAAAAATGCTGCAACTGAATAGCTGAAGGGGTTTTTGTTGTTTTACAAGCTTTATATAACACTATATTAAATTGTTAGAAAAAGGCACTTAAAATTCTAATCTTGTTATTATAAAATCAGAAATCCAGTAGATCGTTCCCCATTATATACTCTGAGCTTCCTATATTATTGCAGATATTCACCATCTACTTTTGCAGGAGTGCTGGATGTTCCCACATTCACACATACTTATGGAGTATTTTTTTCTTCTGATAATAAGACTAATAACACAAATTTCCTTCATTATTTCTAAGAAACATTTTAACTGTAAGGCAATTCACATGTGCTTAGCTGCATTGATCCTTTTGCTAACAGTCGCAGAGGCTGTAGTGGTTAAATATTATCCATTTTTATCTCTTAAAATGAAGGCTGCATGGGAATATCTAAGTTCATGATGTAAATTGAATAACTATAGCAAATAAATACTTCAGATAAAGTGCATTAGATTTGCAGAAATTTATTCATCAGCATTCATAATTCAAGGGAGTAGATTGTTAGAAAGCTAATGAAGACTTTCATTTAATGAAAGCTAATGAAGACTTCATTTAATGAAGACTTTCAACTTCACGTTGCATGGATTTACCAAAAGCCTAACAGAGATTTAATATGCCTAACTTCCAGCAATTTATTCAAGGAGTTTTAATATTCCTATTAAGCAACATATTGTGACAAATATCAACAGGTTATTAATATTTTAAGTGGTTCAACAGAGAAGATGTTATGAGAAATAAAGCTCTTTTGAAATGTAGTGGAGTAAACAGAGTTCAAATTCAGACAGACTGAAGAAAGTAGTTGGCAGTAGTAAACTTAGAGAAGTAGCAATGACAATATCACAGTCTCCAATCTCCTTAGAAAGCATTTTATAGAATAAAGGAGAGATTTCAGTAGAGCTTCAGTGAATTTCTATGATTGTAATTCATTTTTCAGGGCTGTACAGACAGGGCATGTATCACTATTTCCATTGTATATCTTCCTGTTTTAAAGGAAGCATAACAAAATAAACAAAACTGTGGGGTTCTGCACAAAATTGTCATATAAAAGCTCATCCTGGGAATCCATCTTATAATTATTTTTGTATATATTACATCTTTGCAATAAGTCAAGATGAATATGCTAATTATTGTTTTTAAGTTTATGACTAAGTGTTAGTGCATTCTGGTCTCCAGTGAGGAAATATCTTGAAATATATTTGATAGTGGGATAAGCTGAGCATCCATTATTTGGAGATCAGCCTTTACAGGAATGTTGATACCAAGAACCTAAAACTAAATTGTCATGGGTTACAGTACAAAATGTAATCAAAAGTGTGTTATTCTATCACCATCTGCTGGAACTGGAATGAGGGGAAGTGATGCAATCTTGTGTTGATAAACCAGCTGATAAGAAATCAGCAGGACAATTTCCTTATTTCTCCCACGACCCATCCTTCCTCTAGGGAGGGGTTTTCTGCTGATGGGCCATTGAGTCCACTGATAAGCTTACATCATCCCATTGGAAAATGCTCCATCCAAGGGGAGAAGCTGATGGGCCATGGAGTCCACTGATAAGCTTAACACTCCATTGGAAAATGCTCCATCCAAGGGGAGGAGCCAAGCCCCTCTACGTAGATAAAAACCAGAGAATTGGGGCACCAAGCTGCCTTTCTTCACCGGACTCTCAGAGGAAGACCAGGCTCATCTAGTACCACTGGACTACTGCCAACACCCTGACCAACAGGCTATCAGGTTGTATTCTGTCTTTGTCAGTAGCTTTCTTCCTTTTATTCCTATTTCCTAATAAATTGTATTTCTGACTTGGAGTCTCTCACTGGTTTTGTTCTCAAACTAGTACATAAATAAACTCCAAATGGTTCAGCCCGTAATTCTTATTAACGATGGCCTATATGCCAATGTAAGGATGTATTATTCATACATTTCTTTATCAGAGCATGACTCCACAGAAAAGACATAGCAATGAAATTACTGAGCATTGAGAGCAGGCTGTGACTGTATTTTGACTGTATGTGACTATATATGGCTAATTTTGGATCAGCAGCCTGAACTCATGTAATGCAATAAGGTTGAGAAAGAGGATATAATATTGTTAGTTCATTGGATTATAGACATATTATTCAAGAGAATAATCTTGTTTATTTATCACCTGTTACAGAAAAAAAATATCATGTACTACAGCCAGATTAAACTAACCAGGAAAGAATTAGCTGATGAGTAGGAAGCCTCAGTCTTTCCCCATTGATACTGTATTTTGCTGTCACACTGGAAATTACTCGTACTCTGAGATGCCCTGCACACTTGCCTGCAAGGGAGTTATTCAACATAGGAAAAATGCATCCTCATTTCACACAGGACACATCACAGAGGACACATCATCACCACATAATCCAGAGTGAATATTCCCCTATCACAGTCCCTAAATGTACAGCTCATACCCTTCTACTGAAATTTAGACTGTTTCCATGCCTGAAATTATTAAGATTCTTCTGTCTTGTTTTTATAATTCTTGTTCTTTTTGTGGCTAATGCTGGGATTTTAGCATCATCAAATCCATGCTTCTCAAGTTCAGAGACAAGGATGTCTTGTGGGATAGTGCCAACCGCTTTACATAAGTCCAGGTAGATTATGCCTGCTGCTCTTCAGGGAGGCAATCCTTGGATCTGCTTTCTTGGACCCCTTTTATTCCCTGGGACTTTGTATCATGGTAGTCTACCAAGAAGGTCCCTAGAGAGGCCAAAATCTGCTCTCATGAAGTCCAGGGCAGTGAGATTGCTGTGCATCCTCCTCTCTGCCCTAAGGATCTTCAGCTCTACCTTTCCCTCATCACTGCAGCCAAGGCTGCCCTTGACCTTCACACTGTCCACCAGACCCTCCTTGTGGATGAGAACGAACTCTGGCATAACACCTCTACTTGCTGGCTTCTCTATGAGCTGGAGAATGAAATTATCATCAGTATGTTCTGATATGTTCCAGGAATCTCCTTGATTTCTCATTCCCTGCTGTATTTTCCGTCCAACAGATATAAGGGCAGTCGAAGGTTCCCATGAGGACCAGGGTTTGAGAATGTGAGTCTGGTCCTGTCTACAGAGGGACTCATCCTCTTGGTCTTCCTGGTGCAACAGCTCAGCAGACCCTCACTATAGGGGCACCTCTGCCCTCTCTTTAATTCTGACTCATAAAATGTCAGGAAACAGGAAGCAAGTAAGGGTTTAGTGGAAAATATGCTGCTGCTGGTATCAGTGAGACAGTAAACAACTTGAAATTACTACAAAGACAACTTCAAATTACTATAAAGACAACTTCAAATTACTATAAAGTGGGATCTAGAGACAGGCACAAAGTGACACAACTTTCAAAACTGAGTAGTCAGATTGACTAGCCATGACAGAAATACAATTGAATGAAACATGTTGTTCAGTGCTTTTAAACTAAAGATAATATTTTTCTTCATAGAAGGACACATACAGATGTGAACTTAAAATAGAAATTGTTTGAAAAAACCCTGAAAAACTAGTAATGAAGGGGATAAGGCAGATACCAAAGCTCACTTTTATATAAAATGTTATTTTTCATGGAGCATTATAAGTAATTATCACCTAATCCTCCTTCAGAGATTTAGGCCAGCTCTCACATACTGTTGTGATGGTGGAGGAAGGCATTAGTTTATCATTGTAAAGGGGTGATGACAGAAGTACATTCCAGCCCACTTTGAATTGCTAATAGAATTACACACTGAGTCCAAGCAAGGGGAGTGATTTTTTCCTTATGTAGCATTGTTGATATTAAATGCAGAATGCTATAAGAAACATGCAAAAAATTGTTGATGCTGCACTGCAAAACATGAGATAGCAAATAGCCCATCATAAAAACAAGATTATAATTCCATTAGTTTCAAGAGAAGTGGATAAAATAAGAGTATTCAAGAGAAAGATATATAAGAATATAAATATGTAAAACTTAACCAAGCCCTAACAAATAGATACAATATTTTCTTTTATCTATTTCATAAATGATGCGTAAAATACATTCAAATGGTTCAAAAGAGATTGAAAAATTACACTAAGTCATGAGGACTGTATTTTTTTTCAAGACTCATATGCTCCTGGAAAGAGATCTGCAATTATTATCACTGAATATTAGTCACCAGTCTCTTAATGCTAGAATACAGATGCTGGGAGAAGGACAAAGAATACAAATTAACTGGTCAAACTGATGAACTTTGAACTTATCAAACTCCTCAGATGTGCCTGGGCTATGGATCAGTGAGGGGAAGCAGGTTCAGAGATGTGCCTGGGCTATGGATCAGTGAGGGGAAGCAGGTTCAGGGCTGCTCTGGGATGGCCTGGCAGGGCTATGGGGTGCCATGGGGTCAGAGCAGGCTGGCTGGCAGTGCCAGGGTGATGTGGCCAAGGCTTGGCTCAGGTGAGGCCCAAGGGCCTCAGCTGGAAACAGCTGCCCCTGAGTGGGGCTTGGCCATCACCGAGGGCTGCAGCTTTCTCCAGAGTCAGAAGTAGCCATGTGTTCTTCCTCAGGTGACATTTCAATAGCCACAGGGACCCTGAGGGGATCCAGGGCAGGAGGTTCTGCAAGGGCCTCCCCCATACATGTCTTTCTTCACATCATAACTTCACAAGGGTCCATGGCTTTGCTGGAGACATTGCTGACCAAATGCTTGGTCTTGATATTGCAGATATTCTCTGCACAAGGAAAAGTCAAAGAAAGATATTTAGGCCTGGATTTCCAACTTCCTTTTGATCCTGCAATCTCTCACATGGAGAAGTCCAAGGTTCCTATGCCACATACAGAAAGAGAAGCTCAGACATTGAAAGTGAGTTAAAGCACTCAGCTACAAAGAAAAACTTCAGATCTAGTCCTCATCTCAGTACTGATTTATATTTCTGTATAGGAAACAGTCTTTGAATTAAACATTTACTAGGCTATTAGTTTAAGAGTTTAAATGCTGGACCACACTGGGAGAAGAGTCCTATCATTGTAGGATTGTAATTGCTCTCTCTTATGTGCACCTATTTTTCTTCCCCCTAGTTCTTCCATTTACAAAGAAATTTTTAACAGACCTGGTCTCCCCAAGGCTTTCCACACACTCTATGGTCACACACCTAGGCTATTCCCATGGTCTGGAGAGATTAGTGAGAAAAACTTCCTCTTCTTCCCCATCTTCTACCAGAAAACAAAAAAAGTCCTGTTTCTTTTATTGCCATGGCCCTGGGAATCCTGTATTTGATCTTTGCTTCAACACAGAAGACAAACATCAACAATAATCTTCCAATGTGCCCTGGTTGCAACAATGCAACAATTTCCTGTGATTTATCATTTTGAACTACTGTTAATCAAGACTGCTTTATGTAGTATGGCATTAAATGAGACTCTACTGAAACCTCTGTAGAATTCAGTCTTGTGCCCCATCTGTGAATAAAGCAGAAGCTGGACAGAAATGCATTACCTACCCAGTCAGGTAAGTGTTTGGCCCAGAGGGAAGAGCTTCAGGATATTTTCAGTGGTCTCTGAAGCTTCACTTCCCATATTTTTTACTTAAATTTAGGAAAAATATTAATATATGTTGCCTGAATCTCCTTTGGAGAAATGAAACCTAAGCTTCAATGATTTTGTTTTATTTATTCTAATTATAATTATAATACAAATTTAGAAAGGATGAAAATGTAAAGCCTGACAAACATCTCTCCCATTTTATATAACCAAGCTCCCTGATTCTTGGTATTAGTACAAAATGAGACAAAGCAGATAATACATGGCAAGATGTCTTTTTAAGTTTATATTTGTATACTTTGGGCAGTTTTTGAGTAAATTAATCTAATTGTGTAACAGAAACTCAGTATCCTCTTCTAGCTCAGCATTTTGGGTACCTATGCGTATTATTCTTCCTTTTAATGGGAATGGCTTCACATTTCTCAGTATTACATTTCCTTTGCCACCTGTCATCCCTTTTATGGAGCAGGTCCTGAGTTGTTTGAAGCTTGTTAAAGGCTCAATACTCATCTGTTTCTGTCCTTCTCTTCCTCCCTAGATACCTAGATGAAAGCTAAATAATTAATCAAGATTAAAAGCTGTAGAGAACTGAACCACCCACAATGTGCTCAACAGGGCAGTTCTTGCCTATTTTCCACACACAATAACAGCAGCTTCTCAATAGATCCCTGTATATTCTTTTTTTTATTGCAACTTTCTTAAACGTTCCTAGTTAAGGCAGAGGTATGTGACTTGTAGTTTCCACAAAAGTCAGTGACAGGGCATCTGAAAGTTCAAATTAATTATCCAATCCAGCACAACTGGTACAACAGACTTTGTGTAACCTGAAGGATGAATGGCTACCTGGGCTGGGTCACGAGAGGGTTTATATGGGCACACAGGTGGGGACAGGCATGTGTCACTGCCCTGTTGCATTCTGTGGCAGCAGGATCAAGTCCAGGGAGGTCTGGTGACCAGCATGAGACAGAGTAAGACAGGTCTCTGCTGGTTTAAGTCCAAGGATCCATTTATTTGGGGGGACACCAATACAGGAACAAGCTCAGCTTAACCCATAGGCTGAGAACCCCAAACAGGAGCAGGGTGGAGGGATTTATAGAGGAAGGGTGGAATTTTTCTTTTCCTGGGCTTAGAAGATACCTCCCCCAGGGCAGAGAGGTGGTGTCCACCCTTCCTGGGACTCAAAGCCATTGTTTCCCCTGGGCAGGGGCACCCCACAATTCCCTTGTTCTGTTCTGCAGCAGCTGTAACACAATCTGTACTTAGAATAAGCTTAAGTGACAAGGAAAATGGGAAAAAAGAGCTAAACTGCTCTTCTGAGTCAGCTACTTCTGAACTTTTCCTGGAAATATACAAATATATGAGAACATAATTGTGTTGAATGCATCTGTCATTGCTTCTTTTATTTCAAATATCGGTTCTGAGTGGGAAAAAGAAAATCGATAAAATACGCCTTTTTTTGAGCATACAGAAAATTCAAGATCTCATTTCTGTGGATAAAAAGGTGGGTTGAAATAAACAAAAAAGTTATTCTTAGCTTTCCAAATTATGAACCAGCTTGTCTTTATTCAGAAGTAATAATGAAAACTTATGATGTATTTTACTTTCAAGGTTATCAGCCTTTTTTAAAGTGCAATCAAGTTACAATATACACTGAGTGCTATGTTAATATTATTAAAAGAAATAAATGCAGCATGAACGCACTTTGTATCGAAATTCTACCAGTGTACCTCAAGGGATATCCTGAAGTTTTAAGGCTGTAGAGTATCTAAGTTCCAGAAACGAAGTCAGCACACTTTGTCCACATGTTGCATTCCTCTGATATTCTGGCTAAGTTTCTGTTTCTAAAATGCCTTCCAGATGCCATCATTGCTATTGTAGATCTAATCCAAGTTTAGAATACCTAAACTGGACAAAAAAAACCCAAACAGCTGTAGAATAATTCTTTAGAGACAGTGGCAATCATTTGGGAACAAGGTTTAAGACTGTCTTACGTTTACACTTACTGAAATATAAAATCCAAGAAGCAAAAGACCTTCTTAAGAATTTTATGATGATTTGATATGTGTTTATACTATTTTATGATTATATATTCCCCCTAAAAGAAAAGTAGAGATTTTATAAATTGGATTTATTCAAATAATAAAAGTAAATTAAGTTTAAAAGTGTATTTCCTTACAATGGAAATGAAATATGAAACCAGAGATTATTTGTTTTCCCAGATGATAAAATAAGTGCATTACTGTTCAGATACGACATTGTTTTCAGTCCTAGAACCTGCATTTACAACCGAGCTGTATCAACATGTTAGGTTGATAATGCAGCCACATGTCACAGTGGTGTTGTCAGATGGCTATAAGAATGATGCTAACTTGTGGAAACAGATGAATAACCCCAAATTTCTTTATTCTCAAATGAACTAAAAGAAAAGAAATCAATATGCTATAATACCAGACTCAGCAGAGGAACAATAGAAACACACAATGTACATTATACTGTGAAATTATGCCACAATATTTGTATATATTTATTAAGAACATATTTCTTGCACAAAATAATAATTTTGAGAACAAGAGTTGACCGAAATTTTTTTTCTGCATAATAATTCAGAATAAAGTGTATTTGAAAATTTCCTCTATTATACTGATAAGGCAAACTTCTATAGCAAAGTGCTATGTAAAAGAAGGAGAGCTCCTTCAAACACTTTATTGTAGAGTTAAATGTTAAGGCATAGAAATGTTTTGATAATTTATTCCTTCTATTTCATTATAGCAATATGACATTGTTATTCTTTCTATTTGTGATCATAATGGCTACATGAGAGGTTACATCCCCTTTCATTGAACATATAAGAAATAGCTGTTTTCTGTCCTCACAGTAAAAGCCTGCAGACCACACAAATTCAAGTCACACAGTATAAACAAGCAGGATCTGCACAGAAATCTCAATATTTGAGCTGCTTTAAGTAAAGCAATGGATCAGATGGTGCCACTTAGTATTTTACATCAGGCCAGGCAAACAAAGGGAGATACATGGTTTCGGTATTCCTTTTTGTCAAAGGAAGATTAGAGCTGCCAGAGCTGCAGAAAAACCAGACTGATGATACACATCGGTTTGTTTAATCAAAAGTACTTGAAATGTTTCATATAGGAAGGGATAGAAGCCTACCCTTCACTGCAGTTTGATTCACCTAAGCATGAATAATCATCTCTCTGGGGCACCTGTCCTCCTTGTCTCATCCATGTCACTTGATAAGACACTCTGTGACCTAGTGACCCCACTGTGACCTTCCAGTACCTGAGGGGAGCCTACAAAAAAGGTGGAGAGGAACATTTTACAAAAGCATGTGGTGAGAGGACAAGATGGGGGATGGCTTTAAACTGAAAGAAAGTGCATTTAAATTAGATGTTAGGAAAAATCCTTGGCTGTGAGGGTGGTGAGGCACTGGAAGAGGTTTCCCAGAAAGGTTGTGGCTGCACTGTCCTGTGTGTGCTCCATTCCAGGCTGGATAGAGCTCTGAGGAACCTGGTCTAGTTCAAGGTGTTCCCTGCCCGTGGCAGGGGGATTGGGACTAGATGACCCTGAAGATTCCTTCCAACCCAAATCTTTCTAGGATTCTGTATGCACATATATTTAATTATTAAATGTATCAAAATCCATAGGCAACATGTACACAGTTTTGCCAATTTTTTCACATCTTATTTTTAACAAGACAAAGAACACAGTGAAATTTACCTAATTAACACTACTACTACTACTACTACTACTACTACTACTACTACTACTACTACTACTGTTTTTATGTTGCTATCCTTGTTTTTTTGTTCATATTGTGCACAAATAACTCTACAGCAACACTTCTGTTGGGCACATGCAAGGGGAGATCTCATACAATCAAAGCTGAACCTGATTCTATTTCACTCAGTACAAGCAGTGTCCACGTGGACATGTGAGCATGATGTGACTGAAGGACTGACACTGCCAATTTGAAGCACAGACCTTCTTGAACAGCTTAACACATTGTCATTATGGGTCAGTGCTTCAAAAGATTCAATGCAGCTGTTACATTGTCATTGCTGTCTTTGCTTTCACTAGATCCCTGCTCTAAGCAAACAGTTTTTTATTGAGCTCTGTAATTTTATATTTAAGAGGCTTGAGTGTTCATTTTGAAGGACAATGTACAATCACAGAATTGTCCTTAAATTTAGATGAGAGAAAACATTTTCAAAAAGATAGTGTTTATTATAGCAGGAAAATTAGTGATTAAAAGTTATGCCCTATAGTTCATGTTTGTCCATCCAGCTTCAGAGTAACAGTTCCTGCTTTTAGAATGTTGTTGTTTTTTTTTAATAGAAATCTATTTAATACAATATTTCTAAAAGTTTTGTGTGGAGGCTGTATCTTATGAAAAGATGTTGACTCCCACCGAGGCTTAAGACGAGGTAGAAGAGGTCAATCAAAAGGTAAAAGATACATCCTGACTTCTGTTTGACTTCCCTGTTAAACAGGGGTAAGGATAATGTATGCCTGAATAAAGCTGCAAGACAGATTTACATACACAAGTCCTTGGTCAGACCCAGGTTTCTTCCAGGACAGTATAAAAGGAAGGACTTGCTACAGCAATTGCACCCCAGAATGACATGTATCTTTTTGGTAACTTTTCACTTTGAAGCACCAAGAGAAAATCTTGTAGAGTGAGTGTAAAATCTAGGTACCAATAATGCATTACCTTTTCCATCTCTAGCTCTCTCTAAACCTAGAAATGGTGGTATTGATGTTTAGGACTAATGAAAATTTAGTATTTCTTTGGTTTAGCCTTACATTTGCTGCGAGTGAGTTTTGAATAACTAGCAAATTACTTTTGCTTCTCTGGCTGTGGACAACCTGAAATCTGGGTATTTTATCAAATTCCAGTGTTAAAGGGACCCCTCAACACAAGCTTATGGACTAGTTTAAGACCTAATTGTTTACAGCAGAGTTTGTGATAGTTTTCTTTGACTTTTATTAGGCTTAATCTTTACAATGTATGAAAGGCACCAGATATTTCATCAGACAGTGTACATTATCAGTACATTTATCAGTACAATAAGTAGTTTATTCAACCAGAAAAAAAGCCTTTAAAAACCCAGAGCCACTGCAACAAAACAAAACAAAACAAAATAACAATAGAAACAAAACCTACTTTTTCATAATGGATTAGGAAAATAAGCAGTCTTTAAGAAGATGAAGATATTATACTAAAGTTCATACAGGGAACAAAAGAGTTTGCAGCAAGAAAACTTGCGTGCACTTTACTCCTGTAATGAAATTATTTTCAGATTATAAAATAAGAAAAAAAAAAAAACAAACCAAAACCAGACAACAAAAAACAAAAAGCAAGATGTGTGACTCATCATTCTGCTCTCTGCAGAAGTTTCTTTTTATTGTCAGATTTAATAGAAAACTTGTGCTAAGTTCACCCAGTGCTAAGTTATATTAACTAGCCTTCTATCCTTTGTTCACCCTTCAAAATCTGACTTCCTTGGACTAGAACTCTCATACAGGCCTTTTTTCATCTTGTCATATTATGAAGCTTATATTTCCTGGCATAGGATTAGAAAATTCAAAATACTTCATTTTCCACATTCAATGAGTCATTTGCTAGCACTTGAAAGCAGTATCTGGAATTCTTCTACCATTTTGAACTTGCTGACTTTATTATCTTTTGGAGGAAAATATAACTCCTCTCCATTTTTTAAACCTCTGGTGGAAAACTTTGAATGGGCTTGCTTACACTTCTGTCACTGGTCAGCACGGAAATGCACATCTTGGATATGATGGGTGCTGAGCTCCAACAGCCTTCACAGATGTCAGTAGATGCTGAAGTTTATTTGAATTTGAAAAATATCTGGAAAGCACCTTGCCAAATTACTATGTCTAGCTGTAGGCACCTATCTTCAAACTAAAACCAAGGACAACTAAAACTCCACACTTAAGTTATATACAAAGAAAATAAGAGAGGTAGGAAAATTAAGATAGCAATTGCAATGTTATAGCCCGAGGGCATGAAAATTAGGAAACCAACTTTTGGACTGAGCTATAAACTGCCACCAAACTAGTGTCACTGTGAAAATGACTCATGTACAAAGCCTGTGTTGAGTGAACAGTCACAGTGAAGGGCTTGCTGGCAACTTTCTGTGATTTAATTATTCCATGATGTTCTTATGTGTGTGACATGTAATGTGGTTAGAATGGGAGAGGGAGAAGAAAGTGGAATTATTTTTTTAATTGGCAATTTTTGTAGGTAATTGTGCTTTCTGCCCTTAAATGAACTTATTCTAAACTTACGCCATGTCCACAATGTAATATCATATTACAAACTACCTTTATTATGCATCTAAAGTAACTTCAATCTGCAAATGGATAAACCCTACTTGAAGCTCTCCTTTTCAATAGGATTTGGGACTTGACTAGAGGATACATATTGGGATGCTGTCGCCTCACATTTTATCTCTTCTGTTTCATACACACATGCAGCCACATGGGCAGCATCTCTTCCCACAGTTAAAGAGAGAACATGAGCACTGTATCTGTTTGGAATAATGACAGAGGAGCAAGTTCAGACCAGCAAATATCATGCCTAAATTTATGATCTTATCTGTATACTGACTATAGTAACATGCAAATATTATTTCTTGAACACAGTGGAAGCTAGTAAGTATTAAAACTCTTGAGGTCTCTTTGCTTCATTATTAATGAACTTAAAAAATGCCCAATCCTTTATTTGATAATTGAAGTTTGCAGTTTTTCTATGTGAGATGGAGCAAAATAATATGAATATCATTCCATATATTAGGAGCTTTACAGAAGCTTTAGTAACTGAGCTGAATGAAATCAAAGGAATTATTCCTCAATAGTGATGATTATTAAAGATGATAATGAAAACTAACCAGTTTATGGTTGTTCTCCAGAGTGATTGAACCTAATTACTTTTGCTTTTTAGTTTTTAATGTAGCAGCATTGTTACATTACTGGTAGTTCAGGGAGCCTTTATAAAGGAGTGTGGGTTAGGGTGACTGCAACACCTTTCTTTCAGCTGTGAGAGGGCTGTTATTCTGAGGAAGGGTTGAGAAAATAAATATTTGGAAGCTTCTGGTGAGAAAAGAAATATGTGGGAATGACCAAAGATGCAGAAAAATTCTAAATGGGTGTTTATGCATTTAGTTTCAAGGATCAATAAACCTAATATCAACTTTTAATTTTAATTCCTATTTAATGCATGAAAGGCAAATGAAAGACTGTGATCTTAATTGGCCTTAGAAACTTCTGTGGAAGAAAAATTAAGAATACACTTTAACTTTGTCCTTCTTCAATGCTTTCAAGTTCAATACAACACAAGATAGTAGTTCCAGAGTTAAATACAGATATCAAAATTTAGAGGAAAAACCTTAATATTAAGGTCCCTGTAAATCTATGCTAAATTACCTTATCAGCTGAAGTTTTGCTAAGTATTTTTGAAGGTATATTTAAAAAGTGAATTATATCCTGCTGTCTATAAAATCATGTGTATTGTTCTAGTGTATTTATACCTTCTGCTAATAGATGCTGTAGTATAAAATTATTGCAAATGGCAATAGTTCTGAAAACAATCAGCCTGGAACAAGTTCATAAAAAGCTAGAAGTGTGGCAATATTCTCAGCAAGCTGGGGAATAGAAAACCACAAGCAATAAATTCATTCTACTTCAGTGCATTCTACTTCCTCTCTGTTAAAGTTCTGGATTCATGACAAAGCTAATGTAAAAAGGGGAAAGTAAAAAGGAAAAAAAGATAGTTGCTTTTCAAAAGGCCAATATTGCACACTGAAGACAACATTTATCAAAATGTATAGGCACTGGCAATTTAATTATTTTTCTTTTTTAACTTCTTTTTTATTCTGAAACATGGGATGAATCAAGCTTATATGAGAGAAAAATCTCATTCTTGATATTATTTGTAAGACACATACATCACTTACTGTAGTAAGGCACTGGGACGCAATTTGCTAGATATTTGGAATAAAATGATGGATAGCCAGATTGATAGACAAGTCCTCTACNAAATTTATCTAAAAGGAAAGCAAGCAATTTTGCTTTGGACATGGCCTCTTAAGATTTTAATTTTGCATTGCTCAAGTTAGTAGAATCCTAGACTTGGACTTCTAGTAACATCAGTATTTTTTTATTGGTCATATCTTCCTTTGACCGGAAAAGGTGTTTGATGAAAAGATTGAGGAAAGAAAAAGGAAAAGGATAAAGAAAAAAGGGAAAAGGAAAAATAAAAGGAAAAGGAAAAGGAAAAGGAAAAGGAAAAGGAAAAGGAAAAGGAAAAGGAAAAGGAAAAGGAAAAGGAAAAGGAAAAGATACAACAAAAACCCCCTTTGTCATCTTACAAGACAGAGAACCCCTTTCTGTCATCTTACAAGACAGAAAAAGATACAACAAAAAAAAACCCCTTTTCATCTTACAGAAAAAGAAATTATTTTATTCAATGGACCACAACTTCTTTTCTTGTTACGTTGGTTATTCAGTTGAGGAACAGAAAATAGTGCAGCAATGCTAAAGATCAGCAATAGTGGGGAAATAGAAGCTTGTTGTCATGTGGCTAGAATAATAACTGTTGATTTCATAAGAATTTATGATTTTACATGCACATTTTAGAAAGGATTTAAAAGTCTGATTTGAGTGAAGACAAAGAGCAGGTCATAGGTGTGCTCTGTAATTTTGTTCTTTTCAGACTATGCTAAACCTGTGTATTTAAAAGAAGGTAATGGTCAATTTATTTGTGAGATGGAACATTTTGTTAGCACAGCAAGCCGGGAAGTAGTTTACCCTTTGCTGCAAACAAGGTGTTATAAGAAGTGAGCTCTCAGGCAAAAGATCAAACACTCTGTTGCCCTAAGTATGCTACAGATCACAGCTCTGGCAGACCAAGGTTACTTTAGATAAACATCCCAGCCTAAAATGAGATTTGTTCCTGTCTTGCAAGTGCTTTATTTACTGCTGGAACAGTTACTGGAAAAAATGTGACTGAGGCCAGATCATTAATCTAAAAAGACAGCTCTTCTACAATCAAAGTTACAGTACAGTTTATTTAAGAAACAACAAGAAAAAAAAAAGCAGAAACTCTGCTGAATGTTCAAATTAAGTCCATTTCTGGGCAGGCTTATTCTATTTATACCACTTTTGCATTGCCAGAAGCATCAAGACCAAACTCAGACCAGCATAGTTCTTACCATTCTCCTTAAATGCCTTCCTTGATAGGTGAAGGGAAGGCAAAGGGCAAAACTCAGGAGCTTTTCCATCATGTAGCTTGTCCACAGCATCATTCATGCTGCAAACATCCCTGCCTGCAGCAACCTGAGTCTGGTCTCATATAACATGATGTACCCGTGAGCTGTCACCGGGCAAGGAGCAAACTCCAGAGGAAAGAAGTCTAATTTTATGTGTGGAAACTAGTGTTCTGAAGAGGCTTATCCCACCAAAGCCATATCACCGGGAAGATGAATAACCAACTGGATGAAAATGCCCATAATTCACTGATTACCAGGAATATAAGAACTGGAAATATGATACCAAGCCAATTTGGGGAAAAAGAAAGAAAAGGAGAAATCCTCCTCTAAGCATCCAGGGTCAGGAAGGTCTTTGGCTTAGTGTTTGTCACTTATGTTCATATGCTCAGAGTAGGAAAAAGAAATGTCACTGTGTCAATATGTGGAAAACTGAGGGTGAAGAATTTGATATATCCCTGTGGCTGTAAGACTTTGTGCCAGAACACCAGTTTATGACCATGTCAAGAGCCATTACCATCAGCTCTGTGACTGTTTCCCCAAACCAGTCAGAAACCTACCCAGACTTGGTCCCTTCCCAGAGCTATCAAAGAGCCTTTTACACTACTGCCACCCATGGAAGCCAAGGAGAAAATATGGAGCATAAATAAGCTTATTTTGGCATGGTCTTTTGGGACAATAAAAAAGGGATTCCAAGGCAGTATTGGGCACAACTTTTGAGCATTGACCACCTGAGGGGAGGCAAGGGAAGATGTAGTCTCAAATTTCGGTCTAGCACTATTACCCTCGCTCAGGACTTTTTCGTAGGTTCATTGCAGAGTCATGTGACAAAGCCACTGATACACATCCTGAGGTGATGGAATTTTCCAGCTTTTCTGGATCCTGACGAAAATGAGGTTGATATGTGAGAACTTCAAAATGTGGAAAATCTGTGGCAACTTTTGCAAAAAAAAGAGGATTTTGTGTGAAAACAGAAGGAACAGGAGGAGCAATATGCCAAGGAACTGCATCAATTCATCAAAGTTGCTAAATGTTTGCTCTAGGAGAATAAGAAGCTAAAAAGACTTGTCAACACCATAAATTTTAAGAAGTAGCAATTCAGCTGTCAGCATTAGTGGAAAGTTCAAGTGCATTAACCAGTGCATCTCCTAGCCGATTTTCTTGTCATGAAAGAGACCAAGGATGAAAGATAATATTAAGTAAAATTTTTAGTTATCTAGAGGTCATACATACAATTTTAGAATTACTCTTGGCTAAGTTAAAGATGCGCTTTCACTATATCAGTAGATGATTGATAATAAATATGAAACCAGAAAAAAAAGATAACTTCAGTTCATAGGTTCTCATAAATGTTCTTGCTGCAAGTATACAGTTTGCCAGCAAACATCTAATTTGCTACTCTCTAATACTTATTTTTACATTTTTCAAATTTGTGTATTTATGAATTTGCTGAAGTATATTTCCTCATCTATTTCATATATCTCCTTATATTCTCTATCACTTCTCTATGTCCCAGATTTTGGCTATTTTACCTTTAATGATGTCACAGAAATAATCAGTTTACCATTACTGCTAGAGTGTGAAACTGGAAAAATAATTTGATTTCAAGAGAATGTTTGATTAACTAACATGGATACCAGCATATGCAACATTGATATTGATACGTATTTTCTTTAGGAGTAACTACAAACTGAATCTCAGTCTTTCCCAGATGATAGTTCTCTTTTCTTGGATGTATATCATTTTGTGCTGGCTAACAATGTATTTATTTAATGTATATTTTCTGTGAAGACATATTATTGGACTCAGTCTCTCCAAGATGGAATATAAGTCTGCTGTTCTTATTGTTTATGTTCTTTCATCAGTCCAAGTCAGTAGTTAAAAAAATCTTCCAACATAGATCTCAGGGCAATGGAACATAAAAACCTTGTAAATTCATTGAGATTGGGCTCCCAGGGAAAAAATGCAAATAAAGCTAACATTTGGAAAACTTGGTGGTTAGCCTACATAAATCATATGCAGAAGTTGAAGGTCACAAACTTTTCTAAGCATGGGGAGCAGTGGGAGATGGAGAACCTCTAGTATCTCCAAATAAGACTGAGTTACCAAGGTTCTATCACTCCTCAGTACCCTTATAGATTATATTGTTATAAATCCATAATTTTAACTATTCTGAAAGACATAGACTTAAATACTGCTGTGCAATATTACCTTCTTTGTAAATTTGTTTATTTACCCAGAAATTTGATCTAAGGATTCATCTCACAAGAAGAAGTGGCACTCACTTGCACTGCTTCAAACATACCTGTGGGAACAACCTGTAGATTTACCCACTTCTCACAATTTCTATCTCTACTAGTTGGAAAGCATTTTGATTAAACTTTGCTGAGTACTGAGTAATGTCAGTGTACAAAGAAGTTCTTCTAAGCCCTTCTCCATTTATTTTTACGATTCACAAAATTTGACTCTTCTTGTTTTGACTCTCATTAGATTTTATTCTAGTGAAACCTAAACAACTGTAGTTAAGCATATTTTACACATGTTGAGCATACATAGTAGATTTTACTGTTGTGAAACATACATCTAATAAGTGAAGTAAAGCAATCACTGATACATTTTTGTATTAATAATTTTTTTACAGAAAGACAATGACAAAATAAACCCTAGCTTACAAATTGTCAGAGATGCTTTGGGAATCTTTAGCATCAGAGATTATAAACATAACAATATCTCCATACATCTCAATGCAAAAGATCTATTTCAAGTCTGCAAGAATTGTATTTACTTCTCTTGCCATATAGACTTTGGGACTGAAATTCATAGCTTCTTTGCCTAATATTTTTGGAATATTTTCCTATAATTAACATTCCTTCAAAAACATAGCTAGCAGTAGGAAAAAACTCCCCCAGTTAATGAATGTTAAGAAATACATAATTAAATTCTCAGGATTTACTCAAAAGATTGAGAAAAAATGGGTATTTTAACAGGGTATCAGACAAAATGTAACATCAAAGGCTCTGGGTATTAATATGCAATAATTTGTTGATGACCATAGCCTTATTGTCTGTGATGCAGATGGAATTAAAGGCATAGACACATCTGGATTGGTTTAATAATTTCTCAGTTATAATAGGGAATAAAGAAGACAAGTAAATAAGTTCATTTTTGTTTTTAATGAACATCTGGGGTTCTTGACTGTTCTAACTGTAAATAATATCTGTTCCAAAATATTTCATATTCTGCATATTAAAATAATATATCCAAAGATCTAAGAGACTAACTGAGGGGCAATAGCAATAACACACAATGACATTAAGAAAGAATTAACTTTTAAAGAAGAAATGAGCCTAGTTTCTTGCCTCGTTCAAGATATATAGTCAAAGGGCATTTATGATAACAGTGATGCTGACAAGACTAGTTAAAATTGAGATTTGTACTATTTCTTAATTGAAATCTGAGATTTTGACAGTGAATATTTGTGTGGGATTCCTTATAAATACTGAAGTCTATTTCCTTTTATTTGATCATCAGAAAAAAGTAAGCTTTTCTACTGAAGAAAATGTCAGTTAGTTGTAATAATATTCTGAACTCTATGAATATTTGGAAGATTAACAAATTTATACTTCTGAATGTTTGAGATGATGAGTGATTTGCTGCTAGAATATTTTTAAATGTAAAACTACTTAGGACTGGTTCTCTTCATGCTTTCTGCCATATATTTCCCTACAAAGAGTATCTCGACCAAATTCCATGCATCAGTGTGAAGAGCTCCAAGATTCCCTCTCCCTACTAAGTCTTTATTCCTTTCATTTAGGATTACTGAAGTTTTGGTTTCTTTTTTTTTTTCCCTAAGATATCTTGAACATAGACATAAACTTACTGCTGAGAGTTTTGAACTTGCCATGTTCTATCTTCCTTGACAACAGTCCAAAGAATATTTAAGATTTTCCAGTTTGTGGTATATGCATGCCTTTTTTGTGGCTAAGACATGCTCCATACATATTATGCCTCCGTTTGGTAGGAAAACTTCAGTGAAGGAAAATACTCTGACCTAGGTATAGTGGTTGTATTTAAAAATATATGTTGAAAGAAAGATTTTGGCTTGGATCTTTGGGGTTTTTGTTTAGTTGCTTCTTGGGTTTTTTGTTTGGGGTGGGATTAGCAGAAAAAAAGACTCATGGATGTTTTTACTTCAGGGGACCAAATAAAGGAAAATTAAGGAAATAGGCACAAGCTGCAGTAAGAGAAATTCCTGCTAGATAGCAGGAAATTTTCACAGTGAAGTTGCTCAGACATGGGAACAGATTGCCTGAAGCATCTGTGAAGATTTGTATCCTTGTGGAAATAACATAACTCAAATTCCATTTGGATAGAACCCTGAGTAAGCTGATCTAATTCTGAAACTGCTCCCGCTTTGAGTGGAAGAAGTTAGTTTGGACCAGATGACCTACAGAAATAAGTTCTGGATTTCCTTTTGGTAACCATCATCGTTTTCCTACAGTTGCCAAGGGGAGGGAGTTGCCAGTGGCCAGTGCTGTAGAAAATGCCCCTCTTCCACTAATGCCTGTTGCTTGCCATCCCTCAGGGAGCGAGTCCAGGCGATCCTGGCCAAGGCGAGTGCATGGGCACTGCACAGAAGGGAGTCAAGAGCAGCCCCGCTGTGCCTGTGCCTGTGCCACAGCTGCTGGGGCTGGAAGGACCTGCAGGGAGTGCAGCATGGAACAGACACTCCAGCTTTTGGGGGTTTTCCCATCATTTTTCTTTTCATTATCTCAGGCTTGGGGAAGGAGAATGCCAGCTGGGGTGGCATCCATCACTTTTTCCTCTGTTCAGGAGGCACCAACTGTGATACTGTCCATCATTTTGTCTTTGCCTTGGTGGCCAGGAAGAGATGAGTTGTGAGTACACATTTCTGTGTGTAAATCACCCTCTCTTTTGCATACATTTTTGTTAGTATTGTTGCTGTTACTGATCTTTGCTTATCCCATGGCTGATTGTTTTCAGGGAATTCTTTCAATCAAAAGCTTGTGCCTTTGTCACGCTTTCATCAGACAGTGTAGGGGAGAGGAGGGTCTTGCTTGTAGTTTAATTCTCAGCTGGTTTTAAACAAAAACACTTAAGATTCAGTTCAATTTATCTTTAAGGCCAAGTTGGATGGACCTCTGAGCAGCCTGCTCCATGGCAAAGGGGTTGGAACTAGATTATATTTAAAGAGCTTTCCAACATGGGCAATTCTATGACTCTATGGTCTTTAATGTGTCATTAATCAAATCCATTTACTACAAGGGTCATTGCAATAATATTTTTCAATTTGATAAAAAAATTGAAGTGTTGTCTTATGATTTTTTTTCTCTTTTAGCTCATACCTTCTCTACAGAGCATTGTAATGAAGTTTGAACAGGAGCATAACCATAGCAAATCCCAGGCCAGATAATCTTTGTTAAATGAATAACTGAATTTGCAAACCATGTCAATAGACATGGACCCTTTTTCTGAGGGTAAGTCATAAAGAGAATGGGATAAATACTTTGATATTATTTCACTGTTCAACTTTTTAAAAATTGCTGATATCATATTTTCATACAGATGGAAAAGTCATAAATATAACATTAAATAACTATGACAAAAAAGTATTTCACAAATACATATGAAACAGAAACGAAAATTCTTGTACAAGCAATTCCATTATTAATTTTTGATGGAATTAAAAAAAGTATATTGAAATATTATTTTAACCGAAATATTTCACAGAAGTTACTGGAACTGAATTCGTCCTTATCAGTACCTAAGAATTAATCAAAAAATCCTATTTTCTTTTTTTTAATCTTTTGCACAGTGTGAAGAAGAATAATAAATTCAATGACCTAGTCAAACCTTCAAATATAGAGAGTTTCTGCAAAAGGTCACATTATTTTCTTTTACAAATACAAAAATTCTCCTGCTTGCTTGTCCACCTTATAGTTATATAAATGAATGTGAAGAAAGTCTCTCCAATGACTGTTATAATTTTTGGAAACATGTAACCTACTTCTGGACTCAGTCATTTCACTTTTTTTTGGTTCTTTATGTGGCTTTCTCCCTCCCCCTGTATAAAGTTTTGGTTTATTAAGTTATGTTTCTTCTCTTTTCTTAAGTCTACTTTTAAAAGGATTTATTTATTTCATCCACTGCTAGAACCATATGTTGATTTAACATGTGTTGTGCAATTGCTCTACAAAGACAATCCCAAATCCCTCTCTGTACCCTCGATAACTGCCTGGTATTTAGTGCTCCCTCTTGTATTGTATTTCAGTAAACCTAACATATTTGCAGCCGGTTTCCCTGTCTGTATCCTTTATGCAGATGAGAAACATCAAAAGATTT
This sequence comes from Anthoscopus minutus, assembly GCA_013399455.1. Classification (NCBI taxonomy): domain Eukaryota; kingdom Metazoa; phylum Chordata; class Aves; order Passeriformes; family Paridae; genus Anthoscopus; species Anthoscopus minutus. The sequence continues at coordinate 58,030 of VWYI01025250.1, forward strand.
GGAGTTGTAACACCTGTTGGATTTCTTTCTGTATTTATTTGCAGATTGGAACATTTCTGTTTGACATGTAATCTGCTTTCTGTTTCAAAATAGTTTCCTTTCCATTGACTCATATGCTCCTGAATAATTCCCTCCTCATTGCAATTTTCTGGATCAGAAATTACTGCCGACAACAAAGACACAGAAAAGACACATATAAAAACTTATGACAGGATGTATGGCATATTTACAGCCTTCTGAGGAATGTGCAGAAGTCATATTAATAATACTCACTGTGCCTGTCTCTAATTTTGCTTACATTTGTACTTTGCTGAAACCAGGACAATTATCATTACAATTAACATCTATGTTGTGATTATTGTTATTATGACAGTCAGTCCTATCCTTCCCTGTTGTACAGCTCACTGAGGTTTATGTAGACCATCAAGTGTGACTTATTTTCTTTTGATAACCAAAAATATTCCATTCCCTGATTGATATAATGATTTTATGTAAATTTGAGTTGCAAAACAGTATGCCTCTGTCTACAGTTTTAGACAGAAGAAGAATCATGAAACCCTAAAGACCACATTTTCTACCAAACTCATACTATTTAACTGTTGGATTGCCTTGGGCTTGGCCTCTTTCCTAAAGACAATGGAAGTCCCATGATATAATTGCTCCTATTCCATTTAGAGTGTGATCAAGTATTTGCTTTGGCAAAATTCTCAGTTGCCTTTAAATCTTTCACAATTTGTGAAGCAATGCAAAGTACTTCTGGTTCATACACCCCTTAGGTGTGAATTATTTCTTTATTTCAAGAATTTTATAAATGCTACTAAATTTTATATTATACTTTCACCTGGTTGTATTCGCTCTGAGGAATACAAGAAAGCAAGTAAATATGAAAGGACAGAAGCCTCCAGAGTACATTATATTGGATATAACATCAAATAATGTCTACTTAGTAATTTGTTGTCTTAAAATAATCTTATTGACTGCATATATGTGCACATAATTCAACAAAACTTGGGTCTAAGTATTCACAAGATATCCATTAAATCTGCTGCAGCTTTTTTTATCCTTGGTCACATTCTATTAGGAATTAATTTCAGATGCAATGAACTGTTTACTCTCACAAACTTAGTGCCAAAGAGGCTTAATCTAAAAATACATCTGAGTCTACAGTGCCTATTAATAGGATTCAAGTGTGATATGCAATGTAAAGCATTTAGATTCTTCCTAATGCAACACAGATTATAAGCTACATTGCTGGTACACTTTAGATGTCCATCATGATAAGCAAATATTTTCTATAAGTCCATGGGTGCTTCAGTGAAGTTGCATGGGGCATGAATCAGAACAGTGCAAGCCCCAGGAGTTTTATGAGGCATGGTTTTCTATATATTTCTATTTTTTATATAACTCCACTGTTTGTTGACTATATTAAATAAAAATTACTTTCAGAAAAGCTAATTCCTATTTTCAAACACAAATCTACAGTCAGAAATAAACCACTAGACTACTTTTTATTTTTGCTCACTTACCACAATTGATTTCTCCTGTATAAAATGGAGTTTAAAACAGATTTTAGAAATTACAAAAGATGTGAAGACTTAAAAGTATTTTTCATAAAATTATCCCATTTTTTTCCATTAAATAACACATTTTTGAAAAATATGAAAATACATTCATGCTCTTTTATTTTATAGATGACACCTATTTATAGAAAATGGATTAGCATTTTTTGATTATTCCATATCAGTCTAGTTAAATTACTAGAAAAGATGTAGAACTGAAATAAAATACTTTCTGTTCAAACAAAAACGGTCTTGACTAACAGGGCACTGAAACTCCTATAGTTATGCTGATCTACATCAGCCAGGGATCTCAGTCTTATAAACAATTAAAATCTTGCTTTTACTAATAGTATATATGCTCAGTTTCAAAAGGGATACTCACATAGGATGTGGAACACATGTGGAAATATTTGAGTTATAAAAATAGCAATAGACAAAATCACTTTAAAATGTGATATAAATGGTCAGATTCTGGAAATATGTTTGAATTCTTTGCACCTAATAAACAGACAATAGACACTCCATGTTGCCACATTGGCCTCTTCATTCTCCTAAACTGGAAAACAAGCAGCTGCTAGTTTTTCTTATGAAGCAGAAAAAGAATATTTCTAGTGCTATTGAAAAAGTGTAAGAAAGGAAAGAATTGCCACATAAGAAATTATGACATTGCTGGAGTCCTGTGAGATTCTCTGATTATATAAATTGATTGAAAAATTATGCGCCAGCCTTTGTAGAGAAACTGGAAATTTGGATTCATTATGCTGATTTTATTGTTAGTGTTGTATATTATTTATAAACTAATGAAAAACTTCAACATAAACTTAAGTTAAAATTAATTAGCTTATTTTTCCCCTGTAAAAAGAATATTCCTGGGGCACATTCTTCTGTCACATTGGCCTGGCCTTTTGCTTTCTGGCTTTCTAGCTTATACACTCTTAGTTTTCATAAATCCTGTATTCATACTGCTTTTTATTTTATAGGATGAATAAAATATTTCAACTTTAATGGACAGATCTCCATTTCAAGATAGTAATCCTTTCTGCCACTATTCCACAGTGAACTGGTTTCCTCCAGAGAGAGGAGGAAACTGCTTGCAGTTTGTGGAGAATTCTGTTGTGGATTGGGAAGATGTCTGTAGAATGACACCACAGGGATAGAGACCCTGGAAGAAAGGTGGCCAGTTCCCCTCCCTGTTCAACCACAGGAACAGAACATCAAGTCCTGCTTCACATATTCCACACAATTCAGATAGCTCTTGAATAATGGAGATTATTTTGTTCAATGTAGCTATGCCTACATTAGAGAGTAAATCAACACAGTGGTTTTACAGAGTGTAGCTACTGCTGGTGGTGCAGGGTCCACACCACAAGCATTTCAGGGGTTGTGTTCCCAAATCCCTCTTGTCTTGTCTCAGGTCCTCAGTATGATGATGGAGCACATTATTATCTTTCAGGAATGTCCCTTCTGGGTTCATTTGCTCTGAAAGGAATCCAGTTTTCATGCTTTGGGCCATCCTCTGCTGCCAACCACAGCACTATAATTGAGGCAGCCAGGACATTTCCTTCAAAAATAGGTTACTGATACTGATTAGAAAGAGAATACTAGAGACACCTTTCATTCTCTTTTCTGCACTAAAATATTGGAGTCTCAGTAGCATCAGAATTGGCATGATGCTATACAGTGTAGAAAAAGCCATATGGGACAATTCTGAATCATGAAAGTCTTGATGCTGAACCATTAAGGTATTGCTGGTGGATTGAATTAAAATGAATAATGAATACAGTTTGGAGTAGAAGTATGTGAGCAAGATTTTTTTTTCTTTATTACTTACTGAGATGTGATGACTTTCTTGATTTGCTTGTAAAAAATTGAGTTCAACCTTGATTTAGTTCTTTATTTCTCTCCTCATACCATCAACATCTATTGGTCAGCAATGGAAGAATAGATGATGGAATGTTCTGTTCCAAAGGACATATGCAACTCCTTAAGAAGTATATTTAGGCCTACACTGAATTATTTAGAAACAACCCATATGTAGGGTGTGGTATGGATCTGGACAAGATTGCAATTTCTTGGCACCTAAAGTACTTGGTTTACATTGGCCCAATACAGTTTCCAGATTTCTTGGAAATTCTCCTGGAGTTAATACTGATCTGGATGAGGAAGAACATATGGAGATATTAATCCATGCACTCATGCAAGCTTCATGACTGAAAACATAGCCAAATGCCTGCTTCCTCAGGGAAGAGCTGGTATGTTTTGGTGCTTACTGGAAACCTAGTTCATGTTCTTTCATCATAAACCATGTTGCTGGTCCTTTACAAACCTGCTGTGCAAGCACCTCTCCAGTGTTCCTTCTCTGAGGGAGCATTGGGGAATCTCATGTCCATTCAGCAGCCCAGCAAGGTCATCCTTGCCCAGGAGATGCCAACAATGAAATCCAGTGAAGGGGATTATACTGTAGGTCCTTAAAACATTCGGGGTATTGATTTTCACAGAATTTTATTGTTCTTGTATCTTCTGTTGAGGTAGTTTAAAGTGCAGTAAGTACATTGAGCAAAATATCTTTATGCAATCTGTATATGCTTTATCTTTCACATGGTTTAAGGTTTTTAAGCTTCTGCTTTCAGCATAATAGTGGAAATATTCATAATACTTGGGCCATAGCATATGCCCATCCTTTACACATTCTGTACTGGCCTACAATACAAGAAGAGGGGGTACAGGCACAGAAAACCCCTGCCAAATTATTTAGGAATTCCCAAATTTAACTTCAACATTTTCTGTCACCAGTGAGGCCCTAAACCCAGCAATCAATAAGCCAGATTCTTCTCTCAGTTACACTTATTAGGAGGAACTTCTCTAAGATTGAAACTGATTACTTGAGTTGAGCTCTGTGGTCAACAGCCAGCATGGCCTCTATAAATCCAGTCTGTTTCTATCTAAATTTTTGGTCTATATTTTTTCTCAGGTCTGCTTGTCTTATACTATAATTGAATATCACCCTCTTGTATTTTATGACACAAAGACTTTAAATTCTACTGTATTTCCAGTAAATAATATTCTTGCATTTTTGAGGGCTGCTGATTTACTGATTCTCTGATTTTGGTCTCATGAAAGCCACACAAAAGCGTGAAACTGGGAAATTACCTAGGAAATAAAAGGGTAGAGCTATCCTGTTCCAGTTGATGGGAGACTGATTTGTGTGAAGATCTGTATCTACCTTCAAAAGATAAACAATTAAAATTGCAGCAACCTCACTGACAAAGGGTCATTGTTAATAATTTGGATAATAATTTTTGCTAAATAAATTTAACTTAGAACTCAGTGAAACATTATTCATAAAGCACTTCCAGTGGGTTTACTTGTGCTCAGAGTTTTCCAGAACCGTGAAGTTTGTTATTACAAGACTATAAATGACCCAAATAATCTTTCCTGAAGAGAAATGCGAGCTAGCTGGCATGCCCAAGACATATTTTTCAGCCACCAGTTTCAGCAAACTGGTGTTGGTTTTTATTGTTTTGGGTTTTTTTGTTGTTTTGGTTTGGTTTGGGTTTTTTGGGGGTTTTCTTGTTTGTTTTTTTGTTTTGTTTTTTCATTTTTGTTTTTTTTCTGCCAGGAATTATGTATTGATTTATGTGCTAAATTGCTGATTTAATTGATCATCTTTATTTTTTCTTTCTTTCAAATAGCACAACCTTCTAGTCATCTATGACTCCACATCAACAAAATAACAAAATCAGTTCTTGTCATTTACATACCTCTGGTGAATAAAGGGAGTTTTAGAGAGAAAACCTATCACATACATCAGTCAGCTACCTTTTGTTTATTCATCATCCTTACTGCATGAGTTTGTTCAATCAGTTTTTAAGAAAATCTACATATCCATATTACTACAGCTTTTAAAAAGTCATGGAGTTTGAAGGCCGGGGTTACCTAAAGGTAAGTCTGAAAAATCTCAATTAGTAATTTTGCATAAGATCTATAACTACAGTGTGAGCTATCTATTAGAAAGATCCAGTTTCTTTCCCAGGAAATAATGAGTTTAAATTCTATGTGGAGAATTTTCAAAGTCACAGAATACGTGCTGTCAATGGGAAATTGTCTTGTTCAAAAATACTATCCTTATTTTTTAGTTCATGACAAATTAATCTGAAATCACACGGGGAAAAAAAGCTAACAAGGCCTCATATCACCACAGCACTGCCCCAGCACACCTCATGTTCTCTGTCCATAAAACTGAGCTTAAAGATACTTGGAATATTCCCCTGGAAGGGCTCCCATCTGTTTGACACCAAGGTGCCTCTTGTGGCCCTCATAAAAAGCTGATCTGTGTGACCACATTTTATGAAAATGTTACTTTCTTAGAACTCCTAGATTATATAACAATCTGTTGATACTTCAGCTGTCTACAGCGGAGATCTTTAGAAATTTTAGTCTTAATTAAACTACTTCCAACATGCAAAGCTTTTTGTTTTCTAATGGAAATTTAAGAACTTTCTCTTGAATATAAAGGAGTTCCACTAGACCTCAGTTTTGTGCAGTTGCCATAGCCTGAAATTCTGACTTTATTCAGTAGCTCACAAAAGCAACTGATTTTGGAAAATGTAAAGAAAATAATTCCCATTTAAAAAGAAACAAAAAACACCAAAAAATTGTTTGTACTATGTGAAGAATTAAATAACAGGGTGTACATACAGGTTGTACTGTAGCAGTCATAGAATTGTAAAGGGATTGATGACCTAATTTCCTATATATACATATTAAATTAACCTATACTGTATAGGCTGGAAGGAGATGAGGATGTTTTCTGACAAATTAATCTAGCCAGAAGAAAATAGGTTCTAAACCAGGGAGCAGAGCAGTCTGAGAATAGTTGCAGAAAGAACATAAAATACTTTTTAGAGGCTGAATGCAATGGACATGGCAATCTTCAATACCTGAAGTTTCTTCTTTACTCTTGGAGAGTGAGAAAGAAACATAAAAGATGCACCGAGTTTCTCAGACATAAGAAAATGAATGTAACTTGTCATTTTTACATGATATTGACGTTCATGTATGTACAATGAATCATAATGAAGGTAATGGCCTACTTTACTAGAAAATGGACTATGTAACTTGTCATAAATATTCGTTAACAAATTTGAACATTACAAGTTGGGATTTGGCTGGTTTGTGAGCACTTCATATTTAGACTGTCCTATTCAGACTTGCCAAAATACATGTTTACTTGCTGGAAATGTCTTTTACTTTCTGTCAAAATATGAGTTCTATAGAGGTAAGAAAGCATTTTCCTTTGTGTCAAAAGCTTCTTGAAGGCTTTTAAAATCTTGGGCCTTATTTCCCTTTTGGAAACAATGGAGTAAAACAGGCAGAGCTCCATGGCAATGGGTGGAGGGCGGCAGCTCCACCTGGAATGTGGAAATGGATGTGATTGCAACAGCAATGCAAAACTGTTGGACTTAACTAATGTCCAAGAGAAAATGCTGCCAATAACACCTCAAAATTGATGGCTCTCCTCTGTCTATTTATTCACTGCTATCCCTCTCCCTGGAAAAGCTTGAGACAGTAAAAAGTGGTCAGATAATTAATTCAAAGGCCAAGAGTTCTTTTTCTATGTACTCATAGAATGAAATACAGACAGACAAATATGAAAATCCATCTCTGCAATCATCTGTAACCTATTCCATTATGGTTTTATTGTATCTAATGATTTGTTAATGATATATCTGACATGATAAAAACATCTATCTATCATTTGAGAGTCACTGTGAGGGATTAGAGAACAGCATAAGGGGTAGTGTCAATAGGACTGAATGTCTTCAAGATCCACATCTGAAAACCTCCAGAACTTTTGAGCTTCTATTCAAATGCAGATTGTAAAAGCCAAGCTTAATGTCTGTAAATCCATGGGCTGCCAGAGATCTGAACAGGTATCAAAACTGCAAAGACACATTCACGAGGCAGACTTTGTTAACACACAAACATACAATGGCACATGCAGCATTTTCTGTCTAAATGCAGCATTGCTACACTTTGGCTGTTATTAAAGGTGCAGATTCTACAAAATTTATTGTAGATGATTTCTATATAAATATGTTTGAGGAATTATGAAAGCATAGCTTATGGTCTTTTTTGTGGATTGTGTATCTTCAACTTATTATAAGAAAATTGATTAAGAAACCAATTATAACAAGTTGATTGATTGATCCATCTTTTTCTTACTCCATAAATTGATGTAGTAATTCTTATTTAATAATTTTAGACTTCAAAATGGAATTGCTCTTATTCAGTGCTTAAAATGATCACATAAGAAATTTGTTCCTTAAAGAACAGTGTACGCTAAGAAATAATTATTGATTTACCTCTTTTTGAGGAGTAAGAGGCTTTTAAATGGAAAGCTGACTATATCTCTGAAGTTCATTAGCTGATTGTTAAGGTAAATCTTTAGATTTCATAAGGTAAACAATTTGGTACTGCTCTAGGTTCAATGGCTTTCCTAAGTCAGTCAGAGAAGTATGAGAAACACAGGTTTAAAATGCTGTCTTGAAAAATTAATCATCATTAATGCTTGAGAAAGACGGGCATCTGGAAAGATGTCCCTACAAAAATTATGTGGAAATCGCTTTTATATAAGTTTGAGTGCTTTTTTACCTAATCTTATTTATGCTATTCCCATTGGGAGATGAAGAAAAACTGTAGTGTTCAATCCATCTACCGGCATATTCTCCTGAAATAGGATTGCTGCAGATTCTTTTAATGCTCTTGGGTATTCTTTACTTCCTGACCAGCACATTAAAGGAGCTAGAAATATAATTTAATCCAGGTATGGATCAAACTGTTAATCCAGTTTTTAGCTGACAATTTGGGCTCAACTGCAATGAAAAGCTAATTTGAATATATTTACCTGATAGCTAATCAGGTGAATTAGAGCATATTATTTTCAGAAAATGCATAAACTAGTTCAGAACACTGAATTTCAGGTAGTATCATGTTTCACCAGTGTATGCTATGGTTGAGATTGTAATAGGCCAAAGCCAAATAAGTGTTGATATGCATATGAAGAATATTCCACTCATTCTTGACAAATATTTTAATGATTTATGACGGCATATTAATTGTTGGGTAGCAGGGATTTCATTAGTGTAGCATCCACATGTAGGTCAGAAGTACAAAAAACTATACATGAGCAAGAAATGAATGATTGCAGCCCAGACAAAAAAAATCCTGGGTTGCATGCACAGCAGAGGGGGCAGCAGGGTGAGGGAGGTGACTCTGCCCCTCTGCTCAGCTCTGGTGAGACCCCACCCCTGCATCCAGCTCCTGGGCCTGCAGGACCAGAAAAGCAGGGACCTCCTAGACCTGTGCAGAGGAGGGTCACAGAAATGATCAGAGGCATGGAGACAGGCTGAGAAACTTGGGATTGGTCAGCCTGGAAAAGAGAAGGCTCTGGGGAGATCTTACTGTTGCTTTTCAGTACTTATAGGGGGCTTACAAGAAATGTAAGGACAAACTCTTTAGCAGAGTCTGTTTTAGCACAAGAGGTGATGCTTTTAAACTAAAAGAGTTCTGATTTAGACTAAATATAAATAGAAAAATTTTTACAATGAGGTGGTGAAACACTGGGACGGGTTGCCCAAAGAGGTGGTGGGTGTCCCCTAGAAGAGTTCAGGGTCAGTTTGGATGGGGCTCTGAGCAACCTCGCCCAGTGAAAAATGGCCCTGTCCAAGGGGGCTGGAACAAGATGATCTTTTAGGTGCCTGAACCATTCCAGGATTTTGTGACAAGACTGAAAGGCATTTCTGCATGCATATACACACAAGATCAATGTGCTTCACTGCTTTCTCTGCATATTTGTACACTGCAATGCCTATTTACAATGCTTATTCCAAACCAGAGCTGCTCAGTGTCCACCTGCGAAGGACCATGGCTCGATGCCAGGTGTCATCCCATGCTGTGTTTATTCTTGCATGCTGCTCATCTTCAGAAGCTATTTTTCATCTCCAACACCTGCATTCACAGATGTCTAGCCAGTAAATAAGATTTACTCATTCTGCACAGGTCAGCTTGAAAAATATGTTATTGTAAGCAAGTTCCAGAATAAGCATAATACTTTTCTGAAAGTGAATTTTGCAGTCATCCCTGGGAATTGAGGTACAAAAAATCTACCAGTCTGGATTTCATGAGAGGACAAAGAATGTTTCTGAGGCACATACTATAATTCTACTTTCTGTTTCCCTGCAGATACCTTTACAGATAAATAAAAACACATGCTACAGCTACATAATACACTTAGTTCACTAAATAAATCTAGTTTAGGTTTACTTATTTTATAAAATATAGTATTAGTATAAGAAATACAAGGTTTTTCACAGTGTGTGGACACCTAAAATGCAAAGAATGCTTTACACTTTCTAATTAACTTCTTGAGACAGAAAATTGGTCTGCATGCCAATGACACTCTGATGATTTTAATTCACCTTATCTTGTTAATTCCATATCCTCTTTAAAACAGTTTCCAACCACTGAGCTGAATATGGATCAGAAGAACTCAGGATATTAAAACAAAACCCTAAATATTTGTATTTTTAAAATAATTCTTTCCTCCAGGAAGGGAAAAAAAAAAGTAAAAAAAAAAAAAGGTAAAAAAGTAACAAGCATCCTTTCAAAGAAAAATAGTGAAAATGAAACTAAATAATTTCCTTTTATACACAAAATTAGTGGGACTGTGATTACCTTTTACCTGTTTCCCAAGCAGCCCACTTGCAGACAGCATGGAAAACTAGAACTGAAAGAAGACATTTCACAGACATTTTGCAGACACGATGAAAATGCGATAAATCCTTCTTGACAATGTTGCATTTCATACTTGGACAACTATTGACAGTTTGATTCAGATCCTTGCTCTGAATCCAGCAGAGTACATTCCATTTGCATGCCAAAAATGCATTGGGTGTCGATAGCAATAAAGTCTAGCACGTCCTTCTTTAATGTATACATGTAAATTTACTGCGTTCATATTTTAAGCCAGGATCTGAAAGTAGGCCTGATTTCTTTGCTGTGTTTAAGATATCCATGTGTAAAGTAGCATCCTGTCTTTTTCTGAGATAGCTTATCACACAGAGGCTGAAGTTTTTTCCTGTATTGTGGAAGATAAATGAATAAAACTTCCCTTAAACTATGAAATATCTCCAATATTATAGCTAAGTGACACGATTCTTTAATGCAATACTAGGATTCTTGTTGAGGAATGGGTGATGACTTACCCTTTGCTCCTCTTGAATAAAAAAAAATAAAAAAGCAGTCCAAATGTGGATTTTAACATTTTTTAAATTCATGTATGGTTTAAGCATATGGCTGGCATGTAAACTACTGAAAAATAAAGTGATCCCTGTCCTGCTATAAAGTCAAAACCCCAGCATGCTGCTACTCAGAAAACAGCTCTGTAAAATCTGCATTATGAGGCTCTGTATTTATTGCCTCAGGAACTGCAGAAAAAGCTTTTTTACGTATTTCCTAAGTGTCAGTCCTGGAAGCTGCGAGAGCTGCTTTTATTTCTTTCTGACTTATATAACAACGAAAGTATTAAAGACCCTGTCAAACCAAGTCTACTGGGAGCACCTTTCTCTCTTCAATTTTTGCCTCTGCTTTAAAGCAGGAAAGTATAAAACTGAGGGGAGAATACAGTGCTGCAGCTGAAAATTTTCTCAAATCTTCAAATTGTAGAACAAAACATGACTCATTTTTCCACAGGCATTCACTATTCAATGTTCCACTGATGACCAAAAGCTTATTTTTGTCACTTATATGTTCAGCTCTAAATTATTATGAACAGGTTTTAAAATAACCATTATCTGATGTTTTAGTATGGGGATTCATGCAACAAATACTACCTGAAAAAAACCAATCTGTAGGCCTAGTGACTGGGAGAAGTAGAATATCATCACAAATATTATTGTTAATGTTTTATAGATCATAAATACATCACATATTTGCATCATTTGTGTATGCTATGATTTCACATTGACCTTTTTCCCTAAACTTCAAGGGTCTTTTCAAGACCCTCATCAATAGTATAATCTTAATCACCAGTGGTGTTAAATAGAATTTAGAACAAGAACCCAGACACAACCCATGATGAACATCTCAAGTAGAGAATGATGTGAAGGCACTGAGGTACCTGACATGGTCTGGAACAATGAAACAGATCTGAGGAATGTGATTTCCTTCCTTTCACATCTCATAACACAAAGAATTCAAGCTCAGAACAAGAATATGAGAAGCAGCTAAGAAAACTGGAGAGGACAAGCGTACAAGAAGAATATTGAAGTGGATGAGAGTGAGAATTACCAGTAAGGGAAAGATTTTACATCAGACTAGATCCAGCAGGATTAAGAGATTGAACAAAATATCTGGATCAGAAAGGAAGTGAAAACTATTGAATCTGAGGTGGGAAAAAATCTCCCAACATGTGTATTTTCGTAAAATTTGCTTTTACAACTATATTTTACATACAGCACATACCAAATATACAATGAATAGTCAGAAACAGTCAGGCTTGAGGTTTAGTCTGACTGAAAAGTTCTGCATAAATGGCTAATCTGAAATTAGCACCATTTATCCTTAGAGGCGATGCCTTGCTACTTTCAGGTCAACTTTGCCTATGTCAGTAGACCTTGTTCTGGGAAGATTGTTTATCCACAAAAATGCTGCATCCTACTTATTTTTTTATATATTTTAGGTCAATTGAATAGAATGCATCAATAACTCACAATACAAAACATGCAGGCACAGATTGAGTTCTTTGAAGGGAATGTAAATGCACTCATGTTTGAATAGAAGCACCTGCTAAAGCACACTAGGAAAAATGTGGTTTGCTTTTCATTTTTTATCCTCTCCATTGTCCAGTTTCCCAAAGTTATTACATTTGTTATCTACATTATCAACGGTTGTTAAAACAGACACACAGAAATGGAATTTATCATGCTCTCAATTCTCTACAAGAATTAAACAATACGTAATACTTTGATTTTTTTCCAGAGCCTTTGTTATTGTGATATCAGCATTAAACCATCTGAATTAATAGATATGCAAGCTAAAATTATTTTGTATGATAAACGCACAGAGTTCAAAATTTGTACTAGGAAGTCTAACATGTACATGACAAACAATTATTTTGTGGGTGTTGGAGATCAAAAGAGTGAATTTAATCTGTTTTTTTTTAAGGGATCTTGTGCTTTGTCAAGGTCATAAGTGAAGAATACTAGACACAGAAGATACTGGTATTTATGGTCTCTTCCATCTATTTTTATACAAATATTAATTCAGTAGTCATAAACAATCTAACAATTCTGTTCTCATTTATTCCAGCTTTATGAAAATATGTTTCCACAGAATTTAGTAAAATTAATTAATTATATTGACATAAAGTCCTAGAAATATGGCAAAACATCTTACTCTTTCCTGAGATTTGATATACTTAGATTTCCCCACTGCTCCAATTCCTTAGCGAAAAAAACCTCAATTTCTTTGGCATTTTTTATCATCCTTGACATAGTGTCTGCAGAAAAGAAAGAAATGTATCCTATATGAACTTTTAAAGAAGAAAAGTCCAATGGAATTGCACAATTTCTTGAAAGTTAAGATTCTCAGCCACTGTATTTCTACTTTTTACTACTAAAGTATAGTTTCCCTTTATCATATTTCTTATTCACTTTTTTCATCTTGCCAGGATCAAGTCAATCTTCAACCATACAGAAATTTTAGTTAAATTGGTTTACTTTAGCATATGGCTCTTTCAATGTTTAACCATTTTGAAGCAAATATATTTCCTTGAATCTTAATGAACTATATGTCCTATCATTTCTTTCTCCAGAAAGGAGTCACTTAGAACTGCAAGATGCACTTTTACTGAAACTTGAATAAATTAACCATGGTTGCATTTTGCATTGTTATTCACTCTAGAAGAGTTTATGTAAACTTTATAAGGGAAACTCACCTTGTCTTTTGGTGTGGTTCTGCAGTTTATGTAAAATCTTTAATTGCTGGTCTTAATGAATCTTTGTAGTATAATCTTATGCATTGATTGTTTATGCTTATAGGCTTTCTAAATTGTAAAGTAAAATCCATTAACTTGAGCTAGAGCTAGTAATGAGCATAATTTAAATTAAGCACACTTTATTTCAGACCTCAGGTGAGAGAAGAATATGCACAGTCAGCTCCTGTTGCACAGCTGATGAGTGGTAACTCATTAAGATTAAATTACTGTTGACTGTGTGGCAAGGCCTGAGGGAATTCTTTCAAGAGGTACCCAGCAGTAACTCTTTGCATACCTTTTTAATTTCATATTTATGAAATTAATGTATTTGTTTGAAAGAAACTAAAAGGGTCACTCAACAATGTTAAGCATAAGGAAAATTGTAAAAATAATTCAGGAGTGGAAATGGAATAGGAATATTTGTTTCCAAAGAGAATATATTTAGAAATTCACAGAGGACAGCTGATTTTTCCCCATAACAGACAGCTCTCTGTGAAAACACGCACTTGTTACAATATTGTTACAATACATCACAGAGCGAAATTATCTACTATTTATTTAGAAACAATAGAACAGACCATAAATATTTTATGCAGTAATCTTTGAAGAAATTACCTTATAAAGCCAAAGCTTTATAACTTCAGAATAAAGACTCTTGCAATCCACTTTAAATACTCTGGGGAATCTGTAACATGACTAGGACATTTAGCTGTCCCTGGCCCAGAACTCAGACTGACACTTGTAGAATAAACAGATTTTTCTGGTGATTTTAAAAGTTCTCATTTGTGGTAAAACATGAGGATTTTGGGGGGTTGATTAAGAAATCTGTGTTGTACCTGTACAAACTTACTTGATCTAATATGGTTTTTCTTTGCAGGAAAACTCCCAATTGTTAAAAGGGAGAACGAATATCATATCATGTTTTTTCTCTATGGATTTTTGTGGGTTTTTTTTCATAAAATCATATTTCCATTGCAGTTGTGCAATTAAAAATGGGTAAAAACTGAGGAGAACTCCATTTGGATTTGATGTGGGTAAAGAATCAGAACCCTTTCTTCTTAAACAAAAGATTTATTTATTCCTTTGAGATTTCTTTTTCACCCTTGACCTCATTCCTATCTCTGTCCTCCTGTAATATTCCCCCAAGTTTTAGGGCTCAATTTATCTTAAACACTTGAGTACAGAATATTTCAGTCATTTATGTTAGAGGTTTTCTTCTTTCCTTTTTTAAGAAGGGTACAAGCAACAAGTGGCTTCTAAACTTCATTCAGTCAGACCCCACTCAGCCCTTACATTCTTTGTGCCTTTCCCGGCACACTTCATGCCAGACAGAAACTGGAGAGCCAGATAAACTCAGCAGGTCTTGCTGAGAATTTGAGATGAGTAAGAAGATCCTGGTATGTCTGCCAAATTTATGGCTGGGGTTCGCTTCAGGGAAATTATTGTATCTCAGCCAGGGTAGTGAATCTAGACTTCTAACACACTGTGGCTGCATAAATATTCCCCATGAAGCCAATTCCCGGTGTTTTCCAGTGGGCAAATCGTGTCACCTCATTGCATAGAATGTCAGCAACAACGATTGTTATAATAAACTTTCTTCTCAAGACTGAAACACCTCAGTGCTCAGAATACAACATGTAGAGCAAAACACTTAATAAAATCAATATTGCATTATTGGATCAAGAAAGTTCTGATATATCATAAATATATTCCCTGTAACAAAAAAGAAAACGAGATCTAACCTATATTCCCTTAATAATAAGGAGTGTTTTACTCTGGAGAAAGCACAGGCCAAAATTTTTCTACAATGTTTTTCTTAAGTAAACATCCATTTCATAAAGTCGTTTCTCACCAAGATATATTCATATGATAAAAACACTTTTGACAAAATAAATAGGATTAATGAAGATGTTACTTACTTTGCAAATAATTTCAAAATTAGTGATGCTTATTTTGCACTTCAGCTATTGCACGTAGCTATTTCCTAAAAATCCACATTAAGAACAAAACTATTAAAACTATTAAACTATTAAACTATTTAAACTATTAAAAAATAGTTTTTATTGAATATAAAATACGCTGGTTTTCAGTGTAGGTCTTTTCTATCTATAGATTGATATAGATTTTTTCTGCAGAACTCAAACATTTAATATTTTTGTGACTACTCTGTAAAATTATATTAGCAATGCAGACAGAGGCACATCAAATATATGATTTCCTGACTGTAGGAGTTTGGAGTCTAAATTATGGGCTTGTAATGCCCCCATTTACTTCTGAACTTATTACTGTAAGCTACTTTTCTAGTCAGTGGAGCACAGTGGGCAGTTTGTGGAAATAATCGGCTGAATACTAAGATGGCTTCACTGAAACTACCTAAAATTACTTATTTTAGAGAGAGATTGTAGGGAAACTATGGTCAAAAAAGATATTTACATCTTTTTAAGAGCAAATGTTTATACTTTATACATAAACTTCTGTAGTCTATAGGGAAATGATTTTATACTGTATTTCTAATGTACCAGACTTGGTGTGAAATCTATTAAAGATATTAAGTCTTTAATATTATTATTTAATTAAGGGAATTAAATCTGTATTTTAAAGTAAAATTAATATAGCAATTTTATTTCAAATGCATTTACTTCTGAAAATTTGATTGGAACACTGCATGGTCTAAATGTATGCATGTATGAGAAAGGAAATATATATAATACATAAAGATGAAAATGTGAAAGCATGAAGGAAATACTCAGCTTATATATATGCGTATGTGAAGGAATTATATCTATATAAATATGAACTAGTCCATATATATAGTGTGCATGTCTCCTTCGTAACCATTGACCTCTGGCAAATCTGTTTATATTGGCCATTTGGTTTCATCTGTATGAATTATGCAGCAACTGTTTTTAAATATAACTAAATTTAATAGGATACTTATTGTAGAACAGTTACATTCCAAATGTTTATTGAAAACATGTATGATTTACAGAATTCTGATGATTCTTTTGGAAAACTGTATCTGTTAAGTTTCAATGAATAGTTGTTTAAAATCAGACATTGGATTTTCATATACATTACTGCCAAGCTCCATATTAAACATATTCAGGCTGTGACTGATTCATCTTGTTTATTTTTTACAGATGGAGGGTACTGCTTATTTTCCTGTGACTAAGATGCTTTTAAATGATATAGACAATTCAACCAGGACAATAATTCCTACTTTAAATGTTGATAATTTACAGTGATTAAATGATTTGTTTTTCACAAATATAATAGAAATTCTAGTTAATATATCCAGTATCTTTCAGTAATTACACCACAAGTTGTACAAATACACTGAAAATAGACTATGACAAACCTGTTCTGGTTTCTGTCCAATGCTGCACTGCACTAAGCTACACTCAGGGCAGATATAAAAAATCAGACAGTTAAAGTTTACAAAGATCCAAAATTGGATAGAAAGGTACATTTGATATCATAGGTATTGAAATTCGACTGATTACATGAAGAGATCAAATGGTTTGTTGCTCTTTACCACTCTAATAAATCATTAATAAAATAGACAATAATTTCTTGAAATGAAACTTTTGTTGTCACTTTATCAAAAGAAAATACCTGATTAATTCTTTTTTCTTTGGCTTCCTGTAAAATTTCTTGCAGCTGTTATTCTCAGATAATGGGGAACTGTTTCCTAACCTTGATGTCCTTTCTATATATTATCTTATATATATATATAT